>JAKJMR010000080.1:2512366-2529667 GCA_024449315.1 Daboia siamensis
TTGTTCTAACTGTCAGGAAGTTTCTCCTTAGTTCTAGGTTGCTTCTCTCCTTGAATAGTTTCCATCCGTTGCTTCTTGTCCTGCCTTTGGGTACTTTGGAGAATAGCTTGACTCCCTCTTCTTTGTGGCAGCCCCTGAGATACTGGAACACTGCTGTCATGTCACCCCTAGTACTTCTTTTCACTAGAAATACCCAATTTCAGCAGCTGTTCCTTATGTTTTAGCCTCCAGACCTCTAATCATCTTTGTTGCTCTTCTCTGTACTCTTTCCAGTGTCAACATCTCTTTTACATCATGGTGACCAAAACTGGATGCAGTATTCCAAGTGTGGCCTTACCAAGGGATTATAAAGTGGCATTAACACTTCTATCCCTCTGTTAATGCAGCCTAGCACTGTGTTGGCTTTTTCGGCAGCTGCAGCACACTGCTGGCTCATATTGAAGTGATTGTCCACTAGGAATCCGAGATCCCTGTCAGAGTTACTACTATTGAGCAGGGTACCCCCTATACTATATCTGTACATTTGGTTTTTCCTGCCTAAATGTAGAACCTTACTTTTTTCGCCATTGAATTTCATTTTGTTAGATAGCGCCCAGTGTTCGAGTCTGTCCAGATCCTGCTGTATCTTAAGCCTATCTTCTGGAGTATTGGCTATTCCTGCCAGCTTGGTGTCGTCTGCAGATTTGATAAGTTCCCCATCTATCCCCTCATCCAAATCATTGAAGAAGCTGTTGAAGAGCACTGGGCCCAGAACAGAGCCCTGGGGCACCCCACTACATACCTCCTTCCATGTAGATGCAGTTCCATTGAGGACCACAAGCTGTGGACGGCCAGTCATTCAGCTACGAATCAATCGGGTGGTGATGCTGTCTAACCCACATTTTTCTATCTTATCAAGTAGTAGTTTGTGATCTACTTTATCAAATGCCTTACTGAATAGCTTCCCTCTTCTTTGTGGCAATCCTTGAGATATTGGAAGACTCTTCATTAAACTAGACATACCCAATTCCAGCTGCCATTCCTTATATGTTTTAGCATCCAGTCCCCTGATCATCTTTGTTGCTCTTCTCTGTACTCTTTCTAGAGTCTCAACATCTTTTTACATCATGGTGACCAAAACTGGTTGCAGTATTCCAAGTGTGGCCTTACCAAGGCACTGTAAAGTGGTATTAACACTTCTATCCCTCTGTTAATGTAGCCTAGCACTGTGTTGGATTTTTTGGCAGCTGCAGCATACTGCTGACTCATATTTAAGTGATTGTCCACTAGGACTCCGAGATCCTATTGTGTATCATGGAGTAAATTATAGTAGTACTTAGAGGACCAATTTATCCTAACATAAAATCAACTTTCTCTTAATATATAATCATTTTTTTAAACAGAGCCACAGCATAAATTATGATTAGCCAAAACGTTTTCTTAAATTCTGTAACAAAAGTCAATTCTTTTATAATACTTCATGGACTTTTCCAGGTTCTTTTATCTTAAAAAAAAAGCCAACAGGGAAGATCAATCTAGTACTTAAAGCTTAGTAACAAGTGTCACATGACTAAGGCACTTTCACTGATTACACCAGAAGTAGGTGAACTACAGAAAGTACAACCACCCAACAATCTAAATTAGCAACTATTAAGGACATGGAAGCCTTTCTACTAATCACTACATTAAAATAAATTTAAATTCAGAGAAATAGAAAATGGTTCTGTGGTTTTCAAGAATCAATTTAAGTGTATGCATGTACCAATAGAGGAGAGGTATATGTATGTGGATTTTTATGTAAATGTTTATCTGTATGATATGCATGTTTTAGTTAAAGGGAGATATAAAAGACATGGCAAAATGTATGCTTTGCAGGTCCAACTTTGATTGCTGGGGGAAAAAAGAATCAGTGATGGCAGAGATCTTTACCTAATACATTGGAGAGTTTTTGCCAATTAGAATAGATAATATTAAGTTAAACCAAGCAGGATTATATTAAACCCAGGCAATTTAGTGCTCCATATGTATTTTGAATTAGAATTCCCAAAGCCTCAGCCAGTATGACTAATGAATTAAGTTTCTATCAACTGTTGAATACTAAAAAATCACCAAAATGTTACCTTAATTCCTATATTCCTAATAGCACAAATATCCTTCTTACCATCTACAAACTGTCTATGCTTTTACCTAATTGCTATCCAAGTGCAAAGCCATTTAACATTCCTTATCTGAGAGCCTGGGTGTATGTACAAGAAAGCTTACAACACAGAGATGTTTACACTGTATATATCTACCCAAGTACCTTGCTATCTATTTGCTCTCTCTTCTAAAGTTGAACTTGTATTCAGAAAACCTTTGTTGTTCATAAAAATCCCATTTTGGAAAATATCAGGTGAGTCTGTTTTTGTTTATAGTAGGTCTCTTCTCCATTAGCCCTTGGTAGAGGCTCTACTTACTTTTGGAGAGGTGTATTTCTTTCAAAAGGGAGGTTAGAAATGAAAAAAATGGGACAAGCTAAACTGCAGGAATACAACCATAATTTTGGTGGAAATGAATCACATTTGCAGTGAAAAGGGCGGGGGGGGGGGACCCAGATTCAATCCCTGCTTGATACAGGATTTGCTATAATTTTTGGACTGATAGCTATCCAGCCTCTATCTGAAGATATCCATGAAGGAAAGGGTGGGGGAGGAGGTCTCCATACTACTTCATGAGACAGCTTAATACAATGAGGCAAGTGTAACTACTTGCTACTACTACTATTACAATAATCCATCAGACATGCTCTTTCTATATACAGGTAGTCCTCAACTTACGACCACAATTTCAGTTGTTAAGTGAGACATTTATTGAGTGTGTTTTGCCCCATTTTACAACCTTTCTTGCCACAGTTGTTAAGTGAATCACTGCAGTTGATAAGTTAGAAACCTGGTTGTTAAACGTATCTGGTTTCCCCGTTGACTTTGCCTGTCAGGAGATCACAAAAGTTGATCTAAATAATCTAAAAAATAAGGTCCTTAGAATCCTGGGTAACTGTTATACTAAGGTTATATGTTGCATTCAGGATTCATTACTTTTTAAAATCAACTCTTATTCTTGTTTGGTTTATATCCTACTATAAGGCTAGTACTCATACTCATATGAGCCAGGGTGGCGCAGTGGTTAGAATGCAGTATTGCAGGCTAAGTCAGCCCACTGTTTGATCCTGACCGGCTTAAGGTTGACTCAGCCTTCTGAGATCGGTAAAATGAGGACCCAGATTGTTGGGGGCAATAGGCTGACTCTGTAAACCACTGCAAAGCAGTATATAACTCTAAGTGCTATTGATATTGTTATAAGGAAAGGCCAATTTTCATACCATTTTTGAAAACCCTCAGTGTAGAATTTAGATGATCATCTGAACCAATGGAAGATAAGAAAAGCTCCTCTAGTACCAAGCACACTCACCTGTCCCAATGTACATCACATGATAGAGTGTATCCTTGCCCTGAACAATGTCAACCACTAATTTGGAAAAACGGATGTTGTCCTGAGTAACATATGGATCCACAGAGACAGGTTGCACCACATCATTCATTAGGAACAAGCGCTGAGCATCCTGCAGGATCCTTTCTGTTAGATTCTCATTGGGGCCATCATCATTCAATACTCCACACTGAAGAACAAAAAGAAAGGAACAAAGGTATTTAGTCTCGTATTATTTAACTTAATTATTTTAAAGTTTTCCTAAAATATTCTTGAATAAATTGTTCTGTCACTCATTGGTAAGTACCTTTTGTTTATGAAGGCAATTTCAGTGTTATCCCTAATCTCCTTACCCTACATATCTGATCTCTGAAACACACACACACACACACACACACACACACACCTAAGGATGTTTTTAACTACAGGATTGTATTTTAGTTCTTAAACCTTAATGACATTGGTTGTGTGTACCAAAAAAATTGCTTGTGCATTTTTCAATTGCTCACATTTTCATATTAAATGTCCTGCTTGAAAGCATGTGAGGAATTAATTTTTTCTCCAATAATTTTTTTCCAGCCAGTATCTTATCTTTGTCGTCTCCTGAAGGCTTCACTGACCTTCTGCTTCTTCTCTACTTGAAACATTCTCTATTTTTTTTTACAAAAAATTCCTGTTACCTACCATTATTACATTCCTTTTTATAAGATTCCCAGCTTGGCTTTGTAATCTTCTCATACTTCTTTTGCAGTGCAAATTTTATTCTTTTAAAAGGACTACAGAATGTCCAAAATATTCCTCAATGCTAATTAAGTTGGGAGAATGCAACATAACACACCTCCAGTGAACTGGTATCTGACAGGTATCTAGCATAAAAAACAGGAATGGAATCAACAAGCAATTGTCTGCAACCACCTTCCACAAAGGCAGGCAGCAGGCAGGGATAGAGCAGCAGGCATACAGTTGATAACAGGTCAGCTGTGGGTCTTCTGCTGAAACACAACCTTGGCAATAACTGGCAACGCTGAGTTACCAGAATCCTCACATATGCAAAGTGACCTGATAAATACAATGCAGTGGTACATGCAGGGAGAATGGGTAGACACTTGGTCACTTCAATTTAATAGTCATATCACAGAGCTGAGGAAATCTTTGGAACAGCATCCTCTGGAGATAAAACATGGTTTCCACTCTTGAAGTCTCTTAAAACCTGGCTTTGTCAAAACTGACTTAAAAGATGGAGGAAGGAGACCATCGAGCAAGGAATAAGATTAAAGGAGGATATGGCTGACCTCCCTTATACTACCTGGAGGACCCTGAAATAGGTTGAGAGTTGGAATGCCTAAATATACAACCAATATGCTCAAGTGGAGGTTTTTAGTGCATAACAACAGTCTATGTGAATGTGGAGAGACGCAGAGCCCGGCCCATCTGCTGGTATGTTGGCTGCTACCAGAAACATGTACCAATAATGACTTATTTTTAGCCAACGACAAAGGTGGCTTCATTCTATAAGTTTAAAGTTTGAACTAGACATGAAAGAAGTAGTACCTGGATTTGTTCTTAGCCTGGGGTTAGACTGTTTGTAGAACAAAATTGTGATGGCAATTTTTTTCCTATAGGCCATTGATGTGTTTTTGTATAGGTGTCATGCTCCCTTTTCAATTATGCAGTCTTTTAAATATTGTAAATTGCCCCAAGTTTTTTGGGAGTCAGGCAGCCTCCATATTCAATAAACTGAATTGTATTGTACTGAATAGAATTGAAGGTTTACTGCCAAAAAAAAAAAAAATTCTTGGAGATGGACAATGCTAACAGAGGAAAATAATGTATATCTTTCCTTACTGCTAAAACATTTAGGTGTCATTGTAAGATTCAGGATTGCGAAACTGAAGCCCACACTTGACTGTCAAAGATCACTGGATGACTTTTGGCTAGCCACTATCTTTATGTTTAATCAGCTTCAAAGTAATGTTATAGAAATGAAAATAGAACTGGGAATCCTGTTTATGTCAGCTCAAACTCCGAAAGAAAAAGGAGATATAAACCTAACAGATAAATAGACACATAAGTGAATAATATCTCCTGTAATCCTTCTTCCTGGCTATATTAAGCAAAGAAATGACACAAGTAGCATCACTCTATTACTCTTTTATATACAGTCAGATCAAGGCTTCTGTTCCTATCCGCTAATTCACACATGCCACCTACCCATATAAATTTAAATTCCTTATGTCCAAACTTGATACACTAGTCAACATACAAGACTGATTGATTAGAATGTTTTACCACAGATGAAACAGAAGAAGTTCTGAGTGAGTTGAAATTGTCCTAAAATACCTGAAAATTTGGAATTGGGTTGATTGTTGGGAGCCATGCAGATCTTGGATTCTCCTGGTATCGGAAAGGTCCATTAAAGGCTTGTGTAATAGCACTGAGATTGAAGGCACACACTGCTGAAGCAGCAATACTGTTTCTAGACACAAGGACAGAAGGGAAGAGAAAGGAAGAAAATCAATTTAATCTTTGGAGCACTGAGACTTTCATCATAACAGACATCAAATCTCAGAAAAATAAATGGCACACAGATTGCCAAGAAGCAGCACACAAGGCTACAGGCCTCAGAAGGGATGAAAAGAATCTACATGGATGAGGTGACAGTTAGGAAATGTTGAAAAGTCCCTCTTGAACACCTCATGTGATTTAAGACTGGGAAAAGCAATTTTGACACGGAAAGTCACACACAGTTTAATTCACAAGGAACATTAATACTGATACCCCATCAATCCTGACTGGTGGTAAGTGGGCTTAATTTTTAAACCTCTAGTTTATTTTTCAAGGTGAGATTTAATTTTAAGCTCCACCAGGTTCCACTGCAAGATATTAATTCACCCTCTGACGAAGTCCAGCCACATCTATTAAAGTAGCCATTCTATTTGCATAAGAGGCTCAAGACATGTCAAGAATAGGGAAATCAGAAGTTGTCTAATCTTTTACCTAATACTATAGTTATCTATCAGAACTTCAGAATATGTAACTTTTGGGAAGAAGCAGCTGAACACGTGCCAAAGACCTAGAATATGATCTACTGAAGCAGAACTCTGAAGCAAACCAAATCTTAGCAAAGCCTTATTGGATACCAAGTCTCCTAAAACATTGTTTTGATTATTCCCAGATTATCCCATTATTCACTAAATGTTCCTGTGTATTTTGTACATTCAAAAAGTTTCTGGTATAGATTTTTCAATATCCAAATGACTTCAAAACAAAATCCCTATGGAGCCTTACTTCTTCCTTTGCTATCTAAAAGGAGTAGCAACCCTTTAAAGAAATGAGGGCTTTCACAATATATTTATATCTCCAGGTATATGCATTTAGTTTCCCTTAATGTCGATCCATTAAAATCAAGAAGTGCAGTCACTTATTTGTGGCCTTTGTTTAATGCACATGTCAATCATTATCAGATTAATAGTTGGAAAAGGAAACCACTTAGTCCTTACAATGTGTAAGTGCATTTTTGAGGTTTAAAACTAGATTGGAACTAACAGCTGAAATACAAGTGTAGGTGAGAAAGCCAAACCAAATATTTGACATGAGTTTTCAATTGTGCTGGGTCTGTTTTAACTTTTCTACATAATATTCTCTTCATTCTCTCTTTTCAATGTATTTGAGATATGCTATCCTTATTCAAATGCAATCTACCGAAGAGCTGACACTGAGATTTTATAATCTGGAGAGTATCAATTTAAGACAAAGTACTTGTAGAGCCGAACTGAGGATTCAAATCATTTCTGTGTTATTTTAAGTAGTAGGGAAAAAGAGGACAAGGAGGAATCATGGAGTTCAAAATCGTTTTTAAAAAGTGTCTAAAAATACAGAAGGCCCTTTCAAAACCGTATGAAAGGCATGTCATCCTGCTGTGCAAATATCTGAGTGATTGCTTTTCATATTGTGTCGCCACTGGAAATAATTCAGACTGCTATGAAAAGAACAAATTTTTACTAAACTGGTAATGTTTTACTAGTGGGAACAACTGCATTCCAGGTTGTGAGATTTTACGCAGGAAACAAGTATTTGGGCAAAATATTTAAAAAGGACCCTCCCGGTCCTGTCAAAAGGAAAGAGAAAGAGATCCTATGAAATGGGGGAACAATGTAAACATCCACTTCTATTATTCTTTACCCATGTTAAGAAGCATGCATGCAGTTTGTGTGATGTTTGATTTAGTATCCTAGCAACATCCAGCACGGGCTGCAGGAACGGCTTATGAGTCTAACATTCATCTCAAAGGGGTTAGACCACACTTTTAGGAAGACTCCTCCAGGATCATCAAAACATCTTAAGAACTTTCTTGATCTGTACCTGAACAAAAGATCCCTTTGTCTTCTTTCCAAAGCAAAAGCAGTTGCTAAAAGAGTAAGTTTGCAGGCTTATTTTCCTCTCCCAGCCATCCTCCCATTCCACTGAGCAATGCAGCAGTTGGCTGTGAACTTTTCAAAGCATTGCATATGATGAACCTTTCTTCATTCCAGCCTAAGTGTTACTGACATGTTGCGTGTTCACAGAAGGCCGTTCTTTAGACAGTGCTAATGACAAATGACAACCTAATGCCTTCAGGCACAAGAGGAGAAGCACAATAATAGTCTAAAAAAACCCCAAAACCCTGTGCAAGGTTAGAGGCTGCAATGGGGTTTCTAAACCAAGCCGCTGAATGTTTTGCAGCACATTTCATAGCAGAAGTTCATGTTTGGATGATTCAACAGTTTTATGTCTTTGGATCTGGCATATTGGGCCAAGTGACAACTCTTGTCAGCATGCAAAGCAGTTGTGGGCTGTAAAATGCAGAACTGGAGCCTGAACAATAAACAAGGATGCCTACCGGAAAACAACTGATTCAGAAACAGATATTCTGCCGATTCAAACACTCCAAAATTTCATGTGAAAAAGACATACAGAAGTATAAAAGTATTGTAGTGTTACAGTGTGCAAAGCATTTCAAACCATCTTACTGAGTGGCTAAGCATTACTGTGATTAAAATATTTGCGTTTTTTAACAATGATGATGATGTTATCCATTCAGTTGTGTCTGACTCTTGGGAGATTCTATGGGCCAGGTCTCTCCACATCTTCTGATCTTCCACTGCTTCTTTGAGTTGTTCTATGCTCTGGCTGTTGGCATCTGCTTTCCCCCCCCCCCCCCAATACTACCATTGTCTTAGGGAACTATAAGCAGTGCCCATACTTGGAGTGAGGAAGATTGTGTTCTCAGGATTCTCAACATCTTTATGCAACTATACTTCTTGAGCAAATCACCTGAAATGTGGTATCTCCATATAATTTAGTTTCCCAGTCCACAAAGAACCATTTTCCTAGATTTACTAATAAGATTATGAATAGTGAAGAGCAAGGATGGTAGCAACTGCTGTATTAACATGTAAGTAGCTAAACTTTTGCCCTCTAAAATCAACCTGCTTCCACAAACTGCGCCTGCAGCCTCTAGAGACTGAGAATGTTCTGAAGAAATTCTTTGTTAAAGTGACAGAAGAGAACACTGATTAAATACATAAAGAGTTATCCTATAATCTGCATGTGATTTCATCAAAATTCAAATGTGAAGGAAATCAACTGTGGTTTTTATCCCAGCCCTACTACCACTCTTTGGGGAAAACAGTTTTAGAGATAACTTTTTAGAAAACAGCATGCCTTTCAAAAAGTAAATGTGATCCCTTGCCATGAAAAGTTGCATTTTCTGACTCAAATCAATTTCAGCAACCTGAAGACATCAATACCCAGAATGCCCCAGCCAGCATGCTGGATGTATGTTCATTAGTCACTGAGTCCATGTTCATTGAAATAGCACGTTGGCTGAGGGATTTTAGAAGCTGAAGTCCACACATCTTCATGTTGCTGAGGCTGAAAAACACTGCTCTAAATCATTCCCCTTCGATACAGAAACTCACTCAGAATTCTCTTAATTGAATTTATTTATTTATGCATGCATGCATGCCGGCCATCTCCCATACAAGGTGACTCTTGATATGAAACTGACAACTGGCTAATGCTGTATAAATAAAGACTAGGCAGGCAATACCACGGCCCCAAGTTAACTTATTTTGCAATACATTTTGCAAAAGCTCGAGAAAGAAGTCAGGAGCGAGAAAGCTCTAAACATATACAGGAAATACAAGAAAGACTTTTTCTGATATACTATTATTACGTTTTTTCCACTCTATAATCACATTTATGTCATATGGGTCTCTGAAGAATTGGCACACTAGAGGAGAGTGACAGGTTGTTGGGAAAGCAGCGGACATGCAAAAAACCAGTCCCTCTCCAGCATATATGGGTGTATCTGATCACCATTTCATTTAAAAGGCAGATAGGCTCTGTATTTTCTGGCCTGCCAATGATTAATAGGCTAATGAGAGAAAACACATCATATCCAAAAGCTTGTAAATGTTTTTCGGTGACCCATCTGGTAACTTCAATATCAACTGCTTAAATATTTTATAAGTTAGTTCCCTAAATACCTTTTTTTTCCTGCTGACCTAGCTCTGTAATAAGCAAGAATATACAATAAATTGGAATATAACAGATTTTTCCACAATAAAGAGCGCCAAGCTGGCTGAAGCCTTGGGCTTTTGCTTTTGTTTGACAATTGCTACTGACCTCATTAAGCGAAAGCTTCAAGATTTGTGAGCATAGATATATTTTCCTTATCCTTGAAAAGCAAGTAGATACAAATAAGGCACCTTTAATGTATCAAATCATATTACTGGAGTGAACACAAGGCTTAATTTATATGCAGAAAGCACAAGCGTGACACAAGTCCTGATAAAAGTTAAAAGAATAATTACCCTTGTTTGTCTAGATGACTGACAAATTGGAACATTTTTTCTTCTTTAAATATTTGAAAGAACATTATGTCAGAGCACAACGTTCTTATTTGATCTAACTTCAACCATTATCAATAACAATTTCTCTATTCAGTTCTGAAGGTGTTCTCTAATGTTTTTTTTCTTCTCAGGTTAAAGAAAAATATGCAATATAATTGCATATAAGCTCCTGTTTTCTACTATCAAGAGTGCAGTGTAAACAATTAAGGGTGAGATGGAGAAAAATACATCAGCTTCTATATATACACTGAACAATGAAAGAAACACACTGTTCTCTGATTCATCAGAGATATCAACTCTGGATAGTTACCAAATAAGAATTCTTTCCAGCTAATCACACCTCAATTTAATACACCAAGATATGAGCAAGCTTTGTGCTTCTCCATATCAGTCTGAGCTTTTTTTTGAAATCATTCACAGATAAATCAGACTACAATTTCCAATTTCATTCCTTCGGGAAAACCAAGGTTCATGAACTTGGGACTAGCCACAACGAGAAGCTTCCCTCCCTGTCTCCAATTTCTGCTGGGATTTACTTTGCTTATGGTAAGCTTGCACGGAGAAAGTCAGTGAGGAAGCCAGCAGCAAGATAGAAGTCCAAGGTCAACAGGCAGCCAAGTGGCTGCTCCTGGCTAGAGGAGGGAGTGAAGGTGTGTGTGGAAATATGGGTTGGGAAATGTACCTAGGGGTCTATTAGAGGTGCTATGTAAGTCAGGACGGGCACTCAGGTAAGTGACACGGGTTGGGAAGTGTGCAAGAGCTACTGCACAGATCAGGGAAGACGAAGAGGCATGGGTTGAGAATGGTGCATTGGGATGCATAAGAGGTGTTGCATGGGTTAAGGAAGGCATTCAGGGGGACAGCAGGATCAAGAGTGCTGTATGAGCATGTGCAGGAGGTGCCACACAGATTGAGAGACAGTGTAAGTCAGGGAGGGTACATGGAAGTGTGCAAGAGGTGCATGAGTTGGGAAAGCCTCATGGGGAGGTGGCATTGAACCAGGAAGGATGCGCAGAGGTCCTTCCACTCTTGTTTTTCTCTCCCTCCCTCCTCCCTTCCTGCTGCTAGGTAGGGATGGAATCAAGGGATTGTGAGAGTGTCTGAGAAACTGTCCTGGAACACTGAAAATGAGGAACGCCTGACTAGCAGCCACAACTTCCTCAAATTTCATTCCCTCAGGAGTCACGTGTTCCAGATTTTGGATTCACTCTGTAAGTTTACTTATTTATCAGATTGTGAAACCTCCCAACTCCCTTACAGAGTTAGTCCATTTGAGGTTCAAAAATTGTTGCCCTACGATGCACCATTTCGCCCAGGTAAAAGATATAGAAGGAAAGGTTTTAGTAGTATATAGACATTCTCATTCTCCCTAAATTTATTTTTTAATTTACTCGCAGTAATTGCAACCAGCCCATCCAGTCCAAGCCCTGTTTAGATGTTACAGAAAGGGCTACATTCACTGAGTAAGGAAGCCCTCTTAAGCCGCAGTTTATCTCTATTCTGCAAGTACCCATGCATTTCAGCAAGGGTTATTTGAAGATATCGGCACAGCAAATATAAGACAATTGACACACACACCCCACCGCCTCTCTCTCTCTCTCTCTCTCTCACACACACACACAGGCAGTTTGAAGATAATTGTTTATGAGGAAAAAATCCTTGACTTCTTAAAATAAATATAGCATTATAGGAAAAAACAACAACAAAGCATTAAAGACAACTGAGTGGGAACACAAAAGAAATAAGAAACTCACACATTGGTTGTGAATACTCCATAGATCAAATCCTGTTCAGGAAGATAAAATGTGCTTTGCAGTTCATTGTAGTAAAAAGGGATTTCTCCAGAACGGGAACAATTCAGCCGAGCCTTCATGAAAGTCGTCCATGTATCTTCCAACAAAAATCTGCCCCCAACGTCATTTTTACAAACTCTGGCCACCCGAGAATAGACTGTTTTTCCACAATCATGCTCTACAGCGTTCTCACGGAAAAAGAAGTAAGTGAACAAACCAATGTCATAGGCAGCAATGAAGTTGGGCTCTGGAGAAAAAATAAACCATAAAACACAGTGAGAAATACATTAAGAAATTGAGCTTTCCATATGAAGTATGAACAAATGCTCACAAGAGACGTGAAGGAGAAAAACAGATCTTTTTCAGAACATCTCAGAAACACAAGCAAGTTATGGTCTGATTCTTAAAAGCACATCAATAATTGATTCCTCAGCATCAAGAGATAAGTTACATGTTATAAATAAGCCATCAGTATCAAAACGTAAAGGCAGAACACATATAATCTCACTGTTATTTTTGCTCTTTGGGGGGGGGGGGTTTCTCATGGAGTTGAGTTGCACATTCATTTTTAAATCATTAGGTTGAGGATTTATGCGTGATGGGATACATGGATGACAGTATACTTTTAAAAAATTACAGTATGCTCACCAAATTTTATGCTTTACCTAAGGAAAGAAAAATACTGAAAATATTTATGCACGATCAAATTATTCTGAACCAAATTATTCTGCTTATTTCAGAGGAGTTTTTTTATTTATAAGGTTTGCATCATGTATTCATTATTATCAATTCAAGGGTTTATTCAAGTATTAGCCCTAATTAAAACTCTTCAGATACCATGTCTTTCATAAATAATGGGCTCTTTCTTTCTTTCTTTCTTTCTTTCTTTCTTTCTTTCTTTCTTTCTTTCTTTCTTTCTTTCTTTCTTTCTTTTCTTTCTTTCTTTCTTTCTTTCTTCTTTCTTTCTGAAGTAATATTCAGCAGTGTGATCTTTTTTTTTTACCTATTGTTACCCAGATTCTGAATGTCTGTACATGCTCATCTGACTTGTGGGAAGATTGGCCTAAATTTTATAAGCTGTTATAATGACAAAGTACAGAAATACTTTCAAGCAACCAAAGGGGAAGTATCAGCAAAAGGAACATTAACTCCTCTAGGTTAAAATGAAGAAGTTGCCCATCCACATACAGTCACAATGTACCAAACAATAACTGTGATTCAACTACTGGGAAGAGCATTGTCTTTTCTTAGGGTTTTTGCAGTTTCCACCCATGTACCCTATATTCTCAAAATTGGAATTGCTCCTATATTCCTATCTCTGAAAAAATAAAACACCCGAATTTTCCACTTAGCTAGAATGTGTAATGGTGTAATGATGAAGGCACGAGGTTAGAAAATGGGAGGCTGCGATTTCTAGCTCTGCCTTAGGCACAAATCCAGCTAGGTGACCTTGGGCCAGTCACTCTCTCTGAGCCCTAGGAAGAAGGCAAGGGCAAATCACTTTTGAAAAACCTTGACAAAAAAACTGCAGGGATTTATCCAAGAAATTTCAGGAATCAACACTTATTTGAAGGCGCACACACATGCACACACATACACATACACACACACATCTGAATTTATCTGAAAATACTTAAGGTTTGTCATCTGGCAATTCTGATTATGGACTCAATTTCAATTGAAGTGAACAGATGTTAACTTTTTTTCATAAGAATGAACCGCCAGCCCAAGTCTTCTTCCACAACAAAGGAACTTGAGGCTTAGTGTCAACCTTTGAGATAGATCAGGTCAAGAAACAGACTCTACAAGTTTGACTGGAAGTCTCCTTTCCAGGTAGTCCTCTACTTACAACCACAATTGAGCCCAAAATTTATGTTGTTAAGTGAGACATTAAAGTGAATTTTGCTCCATTTTATGACCTTTTGTGCCACAGCTGTTAAGTGAATCTGACTTCCCCAATGACTATGCTTGTCATAAGGTTGCAAAAGGGGATCACATGACCCCATGATCATAAATATGAGTCAGTTGCCAAGAGTCTGAATTTTGATCATGTGACCATGGAGATGCTGCAACGGTCAATAAATGTGAAAAATGGTCATAAGTTACTTTTTTTTTAGTACTGTTGAAACTTTGAACAGTCACTAAATGAACTGTTGCAAGTCAAGGATTACCTGTATTAATACAGGCCGTAGAAAGTCTGACTGTGTTTTCCCGTCCCTTCCTCTTGTACCCTTGGAAGAAGATAGATAAGATGGATGTATTTTTGCTTCTGTAACCATTCTGGCATGTTTCCTCCAAAGTCACATATGTGGCTGTCTAGCCCACAATTATGAAGTGATAATTTAAAAGACAACTTTGTGAAATTAATTCTCAGTTATACTTCTTATCTGGGAATAGCTCATGCAGGACCTATTTCTTCCTGGACCACCATTCTCCTTGGCTTATGTGCCAGGTGAGCATCTTAAGTAGATCTGCTGGAGATCATAGCCCCAACCACACAGGCAGTTGCCTCAGGGCCAATAGAAAGGTGAAAGGGAACAGAAGCAACAAACACAAGTAGCATTACCGTATTTTCCGGCGTATAAGACGACTTTTTAACCCCTGAAAATTTTTTTAAAAGTTGGGGGGTCGTCTTATACGCCAGGTCGTCTTATACGCCGGAAAAAAAAATCAGTCGAGCGTTCCAAAGCCGGGCCGCCCGGCACTATTTCCGGCGCGGCTCCGGGACACGGCTGGGCGGGAGCGTCGGGCGGCTCTCCCCACGCGAAGGCCGCGCTGCCCGTCGGCTCTTGTCACCAGCCGTGTCCCGGAGCCGTGGGCAGGCTCCCAGCTGGCCCGCGCGCCACGGCTGGGGAACTCCGGACTTCGCCTCTGCGAAGGACAGGGAGGAAAATACATGTAAGTATTTTCATTCATTTTCTTTCAAGTATTTTCCGGCGTATAAGACGAAAAACCTTGAAAATCTTCTTAAAAGTAAGGGGTCGTCTTATACGCCGGGTCGTCTTATACGCCGGAAAATACGGTACTTGTTTGCCTGTTGGTTTGTAGTTAATGGCGATGCACAGAAATCCCCTGGAGATGTGAAGAGCTATGTGACACTGTTGTCCACTAGAGTTCAAGTACACTTTCAAAAGGAGAAAGGTTCCTACAGTGCAAGCCTCAGAGGGAGGCCCATCATACTAAGTGTTTCAATATTGCTTTTCAGTCAGCTAATTGATTAAATGAACAGCCATTAAACTGAACAGCCCCGTTAAACACAACCAGCAAGTATTTTAAGGCATTTTGCAAGAGTCCTTCAGCAGGGTAGGCAACCTTGGCTCTTTTATGACTTGTGGACTTCAACTCCCAGAATTTCTGGGAGTTGAAGTCCATGAGTCATAAAAGAGCCAAGGTTACCTACCCCTGCGCTAACCCATACACGAGTCATACCATTTCTCAAATGTGAATATACGCTAATGGCCTGCAGCCAAGTGCATCTTCCTTCTAGGGCTATTTTACTCTTTTGCTTGTATTCAGCTACCTCCAATAAGCAGCAATAGCTCACTTTCATCATTAAATTTATTTGCGTTGATTCTCCCTTATCCCAGGGACTTGCCCCAATGGTGCACCAAAAGTGTTTTTAAAAAGGCAACTGGACTTTGTTTTTTTTCCTTGGAGATGTTTCGCTTCTCATTCAAGAAGCTTCTTCAGCTCTTCAACCAAGAGATGAAGAAGCATCTTAGATGAAAAGCAAAATGTCTTCAAGAAAAAACAAACAAAGTCCAGTTGCCTTTTAATAACAACAATAACAACAAAACAACAACAGTAATAAGGATGATGATGATGGAAGGGACCTTGGAGGTCATCAAGTCCAACCCCCTGCTCAGGCAGGAAACCCTGTACCATTTCAGACAAATGGCTTTCCAGTCTCTTCTTAAAAACTTCCAGTGTTGGAGCATTCACCACTTCTGGAGGCAGGTTGTTCCACTGGTTAACTGTTCTGTCAGGAAGTTTCTCCTTAGTTCTAAGTTGCTTCTCTCCTTGACTAGTTTCCATCCATTGCTTCTTGTCCTACCTTCAGGCACTTTGGAGAACAGCCTGACTCCCTTTTCTTTGTGACACTGCTATCATGTCCCCCCTTGTCCTTCTCTTCATTAAACTAGACATACCCAATTCCAGCTGCCGTTCCTTATATGTTTTAGCGTCCAGTCCCCTAATCATTTTTGTTGCTCTTCTCTGTATATTTTCTAGAGTCTCGACATCTTTTTTACATCGTGGTGACCAAAACTGGATGCGGTATTCCAAGTGTGGCCTTACCAAGGCATTGTAAAGTGGTATTAATACTTCACGTGATCTTGATTCTATCCCTGTTAATGCAGCCTAGCACTGTGTTGGCTTTTTTGGCAGCTGCAGCACACTGCTGGCTCATATTGAAGTGATTGTCCATTAGGACTCTCACAGTTACTACTATTGAGTATACTATACCTGTACATCTGGTTTTTGTTATCTACAGTAAATGTAGAACTTTACTTTTTTCACCACTGAATTTCATTTTGTTAGCTAATGCGCAGTGTTCAAGTCTGTCCAGATCCTCCTGTATCTTAAGCCTATCTTCCTGAGTGTTGGCTATTCCTGCCAGCTTGGTGTCATCTGCAAATTTGAAGATTTCCCCATCTATCCCCTCATCCAAATCATTGATGAAGATGTTGAAGAGCTCTGGGCCTAGAACAGAGCCCTGGACCATCCCACTACACATTTCTCTCCATGAAGATACAGGTCCATTGAGGACCACACACTGAGTATGGCCAGTCAGCCAGGTACGAATCCATCTGGTGGTGATGCTGTCTAACCCACATTTTTCTATCTTATCAAGTAGTAGGTTGTGATCTACTTTATCAAATGCCTTACTGAAGTCCAAGTAAATTATATCTACAGCATTCCTCTGGTCCACTAGTTTTGTCACTTGGTCAAAGAATGCAATAAGGTTTGTCTGGCATGATCTGTTTTTGACAAACCCATGTTGGCTTTTGGTAATGACTTTGTTCGCCTCTAGGTGTTTGCTGATTCGTTGTTTGATTATCTTTTCCAGAATCTTCCCAGGTATTGAGGTCAGGCTGATAAGTCTGTAATTTCCTGGATCCATTTTTTTTTCCTTTTTTGAAGATGGGAACTACATCAGCTCTCTTCCA
>JAKJMR010000080.1:2539335-2575116 GCA_024449315.1 Daboia siamensis
ACACACACACACACACACACACACACACACACACACACACACACACAAATTCCTAGAAGCTTGCATTCAGACAAACCAGCAATCAATTGACACATGTATTTACATACTATTAAAATGACAGTAAAAAAGCTAAGGAAACAAAAAGAAAGAATAAATCTTCTCCAACAGCTTGCACCTAGATAAGCAGGGATTAACACCAGAGAAACAACAGGTATTAATAAATTTATTTGGGCGGGGAAGAAAACGAGAGTTAAACTTAAGATTTTACAAGATGCACGGGAAAGAGGAGGACTTAAGGTGCCTAATTTGAAACTATATTATGATGCGGTGGTTTTAACACTGATTAGTGATTGGCTTAACTTAACAAATAAAAGTATACTTTATCTTGAGGGATGGGACTTATTATATGGGTGGCATGCATATTTGATTTATGATAAAAAAGTTGACAAGGCTTTTAAATCTCATGCTTTAAGAAGTTTTAATTGCATGTTTGGAAAAAGTATTATAAGTTGAATTATAAAATACCAATTTGGGGGACTCCTGCACACGCAATAGAGGGTGTATCTATGGGTGTGAATTTGGATATGATTTCTTATAAGCAATTACTTAGACTGGTAGGGAATGATTGGCAATTAAGGTCATTAGCTGAGTTAAAACAAGAAAATATCGTACAGTCTTGGTTTCAGTATACTCAACTGCAAGCTAGGTGGAAGTTAGATCAGAAGGTTGGTTTGACACTGATGGATGAAAATTTGGTAAAACAGATTAAAGATCAAACTCAAGCGCATATAAAGAGAATTTATAATGCTTTAATAGAATCGGATTCGAAAATGGAATTAGTGAAAGACTGCATGGTAAAGTGGGCTCAAAATATTCAAGAACCGATCCCATTGGATGTTTGGGAGGTAATTTGGGTTAGAAATGTAAAATTTACTCAAGCCCAAAATTTAAGAGAATTTTTTTTTTTTTTTTTTTTATTAAAAAGTTTTTCAATACATTTTAATTATAACATCCCATTCCCCACCCCTCCCCCACCCTCTCCCACCCTCTTACCCTCCCTCTCCCCCCTCCCCCCCCGGACTTCCCAGAGCAAGATACAAGGTATAAAAAATAAAATAACCAATCATAAACGCCCATATGCTAACAATAATAACCTATTAATTCTCTCGCGCTTTAGCTCTTATAAATTGACTACAAGCAATATACTTATTCAAATGCTAAATAAAACTTTTTAGTCCCATATTTATTCTGAATGTAATCAATCCATTTCTTCCACTCCACAATATATCGTTGTTGAGAATGGTCTTTCAAATATGCTGAAATCTTTGCCATCTCCGCCAGGTTGGAAACTTTTAAAGTCCATTCCTCTAAAGTCGGCAGTTCTTGCTTCTTCCAATATTGCCCTATTAAAAGTCTCGCTGCCGTAATTAAGTTCAACATCAAATTAATGTCCAACACAGTAGTATCAGTAATAATACCCAGTAAAAACAGTTGCGGACAAAACTTTATCCTTTTCTTGAATATCTTCTGCATATTCCACCAGATTTTAATCCAAAATGGTTTGATCTTTTTGCAAGTCCACCATATATGAAAATACGTTGCGTCTTCGCCACCACATCTCCAACATTTAGGCTGATAGTTTGGATACATACTTGCTAACTTTCTAGGATCTAAATGCCATCTGTAAAACATTTTATAAAAGTTCTCTCTTAAATTTTGAGCTTGCGTAAATTTCACATTTCTCACCCAGATCTTTTCCCAAGTGTCCATTGTGATGATTTCCTGAATGTTCTGTGCCCATTTTATCATACAGTCCTTAACAATTTCTGTTTCTGAGTCAATCTCTATCAATGCAAGATATATCCGTTTGATATGCGCTGATCCCTGATTTCTAATTTGTTTTACCAGATTTGCATCATCCCTCAAAAAACCAATCTTCTGATCTTCTTTCCACCTGGCTTGTAATTGTCCATATTGAAACCAAGTTTGTACAATCTTATTTTCTCGTAAAAGATTGTATGACTTCAAACACCATACATTCCTCTCCAAAGTCAGAATTTCCTTATATGTAATCACATCATGTTTAAATCCAACATTTATATTCTCTATTGCGTGTTTGGGTATTGCCCATAACGGTATCTTATAATTTAATTTTTGTCTGTGCTTTTTCCAAACTCTCAACAAAGCATACCTCAAAATATGCATTTTAAAAACATTATCTACCTTTTTGTCATATAGTAAATATGCGTGCCAACCAAATAACAAGTCATGCCCTTCAAGATTTAAGAGTCTCCCCTGTGTCAAATTAATCCAATCACTTATAGCTGATAATGCAGCAGCTTCATAATATAATTTAAAATTGGGCATTCTTAGACCACCTCTTTCACGTGTATCCTGCATAATTTTAAATTTGACCCGTGGCCTTTTCCCTGCCCAAACAAATTTATTGATACCCTTCTGCCACTCCTCCAAATTTGAATCCTTTTTAAGAATGGGTATCATTTGAAACAAAAATAAAAATTTTGGCAGAACATTCATTTTTACTGCTGCAATTCTTCCCAATAATGATAGTTGTAATTTTTTCCAACTATCCAATTCTTTTTGCACTTTATTCCATAACTTTTCATAATTATTTTTATATAATTTAACATTTGAGGGTGCTAGATATACCCCCAAATATTTAACCCTTTCAACAATTTCAAATCCAGTTAAGCTTTCTATAAAAACCTTTTGTGATACTGTCATATTTTTAGATAAAATTTTAGTTTTTTGTATGTTAATCTTAAATCCAGAAACTTTCCCATACTGAAATATTAAGTCCATCAATTCCATAACAGAATTTTCTGGATGTGTCAAAGTAATAACCAGATCATCCGCAAAAGCCCTCAATTTATAGTCCTGATCTCTTATTTGAACTCCCTTAATTGTTTCCGAATTCCGTATTTTAATCAGTAATATCTCCAATGTTAAAACAAATAATAAAGGTGATAACGGGCAACCCTGCCTCGTACCCTTTTCAATATTACATATTTCAGTCAAACTATTATTAACAATTATTCGAGCTGTTTGCTTCTGGTATATTGCCCTAATTGGTTGTAAAAATTCATCCCCAAAATTCATTTTATCTAATACTTTCAACAAAAATTTCCAATCCAATTGATCAAAAGCTTTTTCAGCATCCAAAAAGATCAATGCTGCAGGGATCTGGTTATTCCTTTCCAAAAATTCCAACAAGTCAACTATATGTCTCACATTATTTTTCATTTGTCTACCACTTATGAACCCAGTTTGATCACCATGAATCACCTGTTGCAATACCCTCATAAGTCTACTAGCTAACACCTTAGCAAATATCTTGTAGTCCGTATTCAAAAGTGAAATTGGCCTATAATTTTTTGCTTGAGTAACATCCTGATCTTCTTTAGGAATTAAAGAAATAAAAGCAGTTTTCCAAGACGGGGGTACTCCTCCCCCCTTTTGAATTGTCTGAAACAGTTCCTTTAATGGCTTTATCATCTCAAACTGTAGATTTTTATAAAATTTTTATAAAATGTTTTATAGATGGCATTTGGATCCTAAAAAGCTGTCTTGTATGTATTCCAATTTTCAGCCCAAATGTTGGAGATGTGGCAGTTTGGGCGCTACTTATTTTCATATTTGGTGGACTTGTAGAAATATAAAAGCTTTTTGGATTAAAATTTGGTGGAACATCCAAAAGATTTTTAAGAGAAAGATAAAGTTTACCCCACAATTATTTTTATTGGGTGTTATTACAGATTGTGATACTAAAGAAATTAACTTGATGTTGAATTTGATAACAGCTGCAAGGTTATTGGTAGGGCAATATTGGAAGAAGGACTGCCTGTCTACTATAGAGGAATGGACGCTTAAAGTGTTAAATTTAGCAGAAATGGCTAAGATTTCTGCTTATTTGATCATTCAAATAAGATACATTTCGGTTTGGAGAAGATGGATAGATTATATTCAGAAAAAATATGGGACTAAAAAGTTCCATTTAGCTTATGAGTAAATTTTAGATTGTTATAATTTAAATTCTTCTTTTCTTTTTTCTTTTTTATTATTAGCTATAATATATATATATTATACAGTATAACTCTTGTATTAGTATAAGTTGGATATTTTTAGATTGTTTGTAATTATGTTATAGGCGGGTTAAAGTGCATTATGTATTTGGTTATTTATATAGTTGGTTAATGTTAGTTAGATTATGATTATTATATATTTGTAACCCTGTAATCTGCTTTGAGAAGTGGGGGAAGGGGAGGGGGGTTTAGGGGTAGGGTGGGGATGGGATAATATTGTAACTTTTATAAAACTTTTCAATAAAAAAAAAACACCAGAGAAACAACTGAGCAGAAAACAATATCCTAATCAAGGAACTATTAGGGAGAAAACCACATCCCCACCAACACTGGTAGGCAAGCTATTGTATTATAAACAGGGAATTAAATTCATACTTGCAAGCACTGATGATGTTATATAGTTGCGTAATGAAATGTCTGCAAGGAAACAATTAACTACCAAAGCCTCTACATAATGGGAAAAGCTAGCTTTCTTGAGCAGTCAATAATGCTAAGAAAGGTTGAATGGAGGACAAAAGGACAACTATTAACAAGATGAAAAGATCTGGTTACAGCAGCAATGGGAGAATCTTGAAGAAATTTAAAAGGCCAAGCTAAAAGGGCCAAAACAGATTATTCTATCTATGTGAGCAAAAACTAAGAGTTTTTGGTACACAACAAGTAAAATATAGCCATTCTGCAATGCTTGAGTACAAATTGTAAAACCTCCTTTTGGGACTTCACATAACACAAAAGTACTAAGCTGTCCAGCATAGGAGCTTCAGTTAACAGATTTACTAAAGCAGACATGTCAAACTCAAGGCCTGGGGGCCGGATCCGGCCCATGAAGTGGTTTCATGTGGCCCGCGAAGCCATTCTGGAAACAGTGAGGGAAAGGCCCCCACTGCCTTGGCCCTGGCCTAGAGACCCTCCTCCTGCCAGAGACCCTCAGATCTGTCCCACTCCTGCCCAGGCCCCCATAGGCACCCTTGATGCCAACGATGTAGAGCTGGCCACGCCCACCCAGTAGGCCACACACACTCTAGCCATGCCCACCTAGTAGGCCACACCCACCCAGGCCACACCCACCCGGCCCCCTGAGGGCAACTGCAATGCTGATGCGGCCCTCAATGAAATTGAGTTTGACACCCCTGTACTAAAGGAAAAAATAGCAAAGTGAATGCTTTGTGGCTTCAGTAGAGATGCCATAGATTTTCACAGCAAGCCCCCCCCCGCCAACTATTGGGTGTAAACCCTCACAGCATCAAATATTACTATATGACCAAATTGTAATTTTTAATGTGAAGAAAAACATTATTAAAGATATGGCTGTAAATTAATTATAGTAAATGTATAATTGAAATAAAAAGAGATCAGATTTCATGCTTCTACTAGTCTGACACACTGTTACTTGGCTTGTGGCCTCAGCATATTCCTCAAAAACTAAATGTGGTTATCTGAAAAAAAAGATAATGGTGCACCTCTGTTTGAATAGGTTTACAACTGAGGAATCCTTCATTCCTACAGTATAATACAAAGTATTCAACAAATTGGAAGTGGCCAAGCTCTTGCCTCCTCTTATCTCTGCCTGATAGAAAGGTAAACTGGGTGTTCTGACCATCTGGTGCAAGAAACATGGGTTTCATGGGTCATCAAGTTTTTAAAGATACAGTACAAGATTTATTGTAAGAAACAGTTGGATATAAGCAGAACGATAGGCATGTTTATGTGGCTGTAGTAACATAAATGGAATATCTGACAGAATCTGCCCTGGCCATCAGTTTTCAGAAGAAGGAAAGATAAAGCCCTACAGGCTATCGGTTTCGTTCCTGCATTTTTATTGGTCTTACTTCTGTTCCATTTTATCAGTGCTAGCGACACGTTCAATCTGCGAGCAAGCTTCTTTCTGTTCTATTCAGCCTGGATTTTTATCAGATAAGAGAAATAATAAAGTTTTCTAAGACTGTCCAGTTAAACTAAATGCTCTTCGGTACACTAAGAGTTCTTACCGTTAAGCCATTTAGAGTTGTACTGGGCTGTTCTAAGAGGTGGGATGTTTCCAAGGCTGCGATAAATGGCTGGATCCCGTCCAGAAAAGTCAATGACTGTCGCAGCATACAGTTCTCCCTGGGATGTGATCACAGCTGTTGAGTTGTGCCGGGGGTCGTAAGGGCAGCGAGCTACCCCATTTATTTTTTCAATTATTTTGCTAAGATTTCCTACCTGTATTTTTTTTAAAAAAAAAGGAGTCAGAAGATAAAACAATGAGAATAGTGACAAAAAAAAAAAAGCAGAGCTGACCAAGCAAAACATGTATAAAATCTCACTTTACTGTAACTCTGGAAAATGCTATATGCACTCAGGGCAAGAGTCCTTCGGGAAAGGGCGGTATATAAATCTAATAAAATAAATAAATAAATAAATAAATAAACTATGATAAAAGGACTTTAATGATCTGCCATGTGTGAAACCGTGCCTACCCCATAGCTGGCAATGGGAAAAAAGTCACGATACGTCGCGACACATCACGTGACATTGCGAGTTTGACACCCTTGCTGTGTAGCACACTACATCTGTGCCCTTGCAAAGAAGTTAATTATGTTTTTATTTTTAAAACATGCACATCTTGTACCTAAGGGGCATGGCAGGGAAAATAGCCCTCCAGATATACTAAACAACTTCCAGCATCATTCATTATTAGTTATTTTGGCTGAAGTAATAGGACACTATAGTTCAGTGATATCTGGAAAGTCCAAGGTTCCCCATCTCTTTTATAAGGATCCTCCAGTAAAGTATCATTGTCCTACAAACATCTATTCCATTGCTATTCCTGGTTCTCAATTGATTAACTTTCTATGCCAGCCCCAGGGTCATGCCTTCATCTTCTCCAAATGGTTCACTGCATTCTTCTCATCCAAGTTCTCATCTAAAAGACTATAGTTCACCCATTTCAGTTCTTCATTCCCACATCGAGGCTGAAGCTCATATTTCATATGGAAGATTTTAGTTAACCCCTGAAATTCCATTAAAAGGATGCATGTTTTTCAGGCAGGGCTCTGAAGAAAGTCCTGATCCTGGAGATCCACTCAGTGATTCCAAGTATGCAAGATTGCTTCTGGGGACACTGGAATGCACAGAGGGCCTCTGCTAAAGACAGCAGGAATAAGCCAGGTCATATTACAAAAAGGGACCCTAAGACAGTCCAAAACTAAAGGGCCTTATTCACTATCGCAAAGCTCTGGGTTTACCTAGAAGCCACTGGAAGCAAGTTCCAGCAACAGAATTAGATGTTTCATGAAATCCTACATTTTGAATTTAGTTTTTTATTCACTTTAAATATTTGTCTGATGTATTTTGGACCAAGAGTAGTTTTCAGCATTTTCTAGAGCACTTCGCATGCAGCTCTATACAACTGTACAGGCATGATAAATTAATGAGTGCATACGTAGTTTTTAGTAGCAAGTAGAACTGGCATACCTGCTTATACTGGGAAAAAAAGGTACACCACAGGATACTGGCACCCAGGAAATTCCATCTACAAACCTGAACTATTTAGAATTTTTTAATGTCAATCATTGCAACTAGTCCTCTTTATATTGTAATGTACGCTGCCCTTTGTTATTATTTTTTCTTTGTTCTCTCTTACAGTTGCACCTATTAAATTCAATTAATGTAACACTAACGTTGTATCTCATCTCTGATGTGACTTATAAGAAACAGGACATCCTTTGTCATACTTCCATTCTTATTCTCTGGCACATCCTGAAAAGGGAAGGGTACAATTTACCTGTCTGCTGGAACACAGTGGTGAAAAAGCATTTGTGCCACAAGTGAAAACCTTCTTGCCATAAACAATGAGAACACGAACATAGTTTTGGCACTCCTCCTAAAGCAAAGACAAGAAAAGACACTTTACAGAAAGATGGCCAATTTAAGCTGACACTTGTTGAGGTTTCGTTCCAAGCAACGGTTGTAACTGATCTGCATCTGCTGCTGATCTGGGAATGAAATATTCTGAAGAACATTGTAATTACTTGTACAATTTAGTAGTTTCTACAGGTGTTCTAGCTCTGAAAAAAAGCTTGCTTTATTCAGAATGCCATGTCCAGAATATCTCCAACTGCTTTTGGTTTGGAGGACTTACTTCCAGCAACCACTTCTGAAACACTGAGGAGCATGCTTTGGGTAGAAATAGAATATTCCAGAGTTCTCTGACATGCTGTTGCTGCATTCAAGAATTCTGCATATCCTCCATTTCACACTCACACTCTGTTGTAAATATCATGCTACAATAACACAAATGAGAATGTGTCTAAGATTATACCAGCTGTCTTTCACTGAATAAGCATAACTGGAGAGATACAACAATAAATTATAGAGCATAACTTTTAGAAATATATGTGCCATGTTATCTTTATTTGTAAATTATATTAATATTAATGATATCAAACAAGTGAGTGATCAGAGAACACTAAATTCAAGACAGATATATTCAGAATTATGTATTGGACTTTCCCAACTGGAGAAAAGTAATTTAGAAAACATCAAGGTCACTGATTTTTGAGTGTTTTCCTTTCATAAAAAATGAAATTTAAGCCTATTAATCTCCCCCCTCCGTTACTTTAAATGTAGTAATCCCAAAAATTTTTAGAACACACAAGTGTGAAATGACTAGATGTTAAATACCATTCAAATCTTCCCCCACCCCATTTATCTAGATTTTTTTTTTTTAAGATACATAATATATAGCATAAAGCACACACAATAAATACAATTTGGTAGATTTAGATTGCCTTCTTTATTAAGGGTTGCAATCACTCGAAGAGAAAGCATTGGCAAGAAACACTGAATTGCACTTAATTCAGACTGCAATGTATATAAAGCTAAAGTTAAATATAAAACAAATCTTTGCTGTAGCATTTGTTACATATTCAGTATGGAGCAAGCCAGGAAAATTTATTTTCATAAAACTAAGAATCCACTTACAGCGTATTCCGTAAAACTGGACTATTGGCAAAGCCATTGGCAAAACTCAAAGCCCCTCCATGGGGGAGAGGGACGGTGAAGAAGTGTGAAATATAAATAAAATAAATAAACATAAATCTGAGACACTGCATGATCCAATCACCAGGGGAGGAAAATCACCATATTCCATTCAGCATGATCAGTCTCTTTGTTCAATAGAATAGTCTACTTTATAGGAATTTAATAAATCTCCAAATATAGTAACTGCAACACTGGTAAAACTGCACAATCAAAAGCACTCCAATTACCATGTACAGAGACTTCCTATCCAACCCATAAATTATAGCAGCTTTTATATAAATTTTATTCTCTACCATTTTAGAGAAATTAGCTGGTTGATTAAAACTATGCCTTACTGTTTTTCTCTCTAGGCTATCCTATAAAGAAATGTCAACAACTTTGATTGCAGCCATACTTTATGGGTCAGAGGTTTTGCTTTTGTCTGGTTTAAATACCTCTACCTTGAAATAACTGCGGTCTCTGATTTCTATTTGTGCAGCTTCTGGGGAAAGGGGTTAAGTTTCATATTTATATTCAGGAAACACAACTTGTTCAAATTATCTTATGTTCAATTTATTTCTCATTATCTGGAGACTGTAAATGGACACCAAAAAGAGATTGCCACTAAAGAACCAGCTATTCCAGAAGGTCAAAAACATTGTTTCCAGTTTCCCACTACAGAAGCTTGCATGATGTGAAACAATTCTTGAAAAAACATTATTTGGGGTTTTGTTAATACACAGTCACTCCAAACCATCCTTCAGCAGGCAGAGAAACATCTTTCACAATTACAGGTATCACAACAACTTCCTTTCATTTAGGAAGTGGAAATGATTTCACTGAAACATTAAGGGCTACAGTAAGAGCTACATGTGTGGCCCACGAAGTGTCAGATGTCCTCGTTGTTTGGGGATATATTTCATAAAGGAAACTAAGACACTCATTTCAGCGGATAGCAGAATGTGAATTTTCAGAGTTGGCCTGGAGAGCACATAGAATGAGTGTGTCAAGATCACAGTGTTTCCTTGGAGAGGTTCACATGGTTTACTTTTCATTTCCATTATGTCTTGATCAGATATACAGGGATCAGATCTGAAATTTCTCTCAGCCTGGCAGCAAAGCTTCAATACATTATCTTTCAGAAAAAGATAAGCTGTGGTTTATTATATACAAAACTAGCAACTGAAGTCATGTCAAACAAAAGTATGTATGCTTGGAGCTGAGTTAATTCTCCTCCATCCACACTGCAAGTGGAATAACTCATCAGAATCAGGAATGTTTCTGTCGCGTCTTTTCTTCTCTCTGATATCATCATCATACGCTCCCTGCAAACTGTCTTTTACATAGGCAGAAAATAAAAATGCAACTCTATTAATCATCAACAATAACCAATTTAACTGTCCTTGTGTTCTGCATGTTTGTCCTATTTAAATAGCAACGATTGGTGTATAAAATAAAAGGGCTGATAATATTCTAGAACACTCACTTCTATGAAAACAGATTTGGCTTGAATTTGGACTATCCATAAACAATTCAAATCTATGACTCAGAATGTACACCGTATATACTGTAATATCAGGATCTGGCTGGTACTTGATTTAAATGTTTATCTAGCTGAGTATAAGACAACAATACCCATTTAACTTATATACCCAATGTTACTTATGAATCACGATTTGCTGGATAGCCATCAAGATTGTTTTGCCACTTGTATCTTCTTCAAAGAAAGAGATTTGCAACAAATATTTAGGTTGCATTGGCATGGAGATACAGATTTTATGAAAACAACAGTTCTTCAAATATAAAGAATAAAATGGACAGAGATAAAACCAGAAATTTATTTTAAAAATCAAACCAAAGTCATGGTCAATTTTCAAAATTAAAAATCTGATATATTTGGCCTAGACAGTTCTCCTTAAGTAACACCAGCTGCCTGCAATTAGTGCAGGTTCGCATCCCACCAGGCTCAAGGTTGAGTCAGCCTTCCATCCTTCCAAGGTAGGTAAAATGAGGACCCAGATTGTTGGGGGCAATTAAGCTGACTTTGTAATAATGCCGCTTGGGGTGTGTGTGAAAGCCCTAATAAGCAGGCATATATATTGAATGAAGGCTACTGCTAAGCTTGTAAGCTGCCCTGAGTCTTTGGAGAAGGGCGGGATATAAATGAAATTAAAATAAAAATAATAAAAAAAAAAATTATATATATCTCCCACAAATATATATTATATTTTTCAAGGCCATGTATAATTTCATGCATCTGATGAAATTAACTCAAGAGTATTAGAGCATTAGAGCCATGGTGGCGCAGTATTGCAGGCTAATTCTGCTGACTGCCAATCGTTAGCAGTTCGCCATTCAATTCTCACCAGCTCAAGGTTGACTCAGTGTTCCATCCTTCCAAGATTGCTAAAATGAGGACCCAGATTGTTGGGGGTAATATGCTGACTCTGTAAACTGCTTAGAGAGGGCTGTAAAGCACTATGAAGCATTATATAAGTCTAAGTGCTATTGCTATATGTATTAATAAGTTGGCTGGTCTTTGGACTGCCACAAAAATTTGTCATTTTTTTCTTCTGCCGAGTCACACTAATTTTAAATTTTCTTCTGGAAACAAGACATTTTGTAAATTATCAGCACTCAATTTATTGAAGAACCCCACTGTAAATCGGACCTCAATAAAACATAATTAAGAATTGCAAGACACTTCCTCACCATTGCCTATTTACCTAATTACAAGAAAACTTTTTAGTTTGTTCCCCCCAAAAGAAAGTATAACTAACTGCTGTTCTCATCTTTGTTCATTCTAGAGACAGTCAATTAGAGAGCACTGTCTTTTAAGAATGAACCACCTCATATCACTCTAACATCCTAATAAATATCAACTAATTCCTAGGAGCAGAATGATGTCATTGAGCTGGGGGCTTGGATTCAGTTTTCACTTCCAGTAGAGTCTGGTCAGTGTAAGGGTGGCTAAATAAGGATCCTATCTTTGGGTCCAATGCTATATTTTCTGTTCTATAGGATTCCTTTGTGGCATTCAAGAATTCAACAAAGTATAGATGCCTAATTAGTAGGACACTGGTTGAGGAAGAAATTAGAATGTCATTGCCACTCTGGTTGACAGTCCATAGACAAATGACACTTATTACTTCAGTTTTAGACCAGATTTATTAAGTTTTCATAGCTCACCCAAGCAAACTTCTTATCTTTCTAGGACATGGCACTGCTGCCGTGATTGCTGCAACTGTATATAAGGGTGACAACTAAAATGGCGATTACCGTAGATTCCGGCGTATAAGACGACTTTTTAACCCATGAAAATCTTCTCAAAAGTCAGGGGTCGTCTTATACGCCGGGTGCTGAAACTTTAGGGACAGGGCTGGCTGGAAAATCTGGAGTGGATCTTCCATTTAGTCTGCGCAGGGAAAACGGGACCAATTGGAGTAGAAGCTGCAGTCTGTGATTTTTTATAGGCTGGGGTCTGGGCGTCTTTCCTTCTAAAGATGAAGAGCAGCTGTAGGCAGGTGGGGAATGCAAGAGCAACTTGAAAGGCAGGTGGGGAATGCCGGAGCAGCTGCTTAGCTTTAAGGACACATTTGACTCAGGAACTGGGCGGGCTGGCTGGAAAACCTGGAGCGGATCTCCCATTTGATCTTTTTTTTTTTTAATCCCATTTATATCCCGCCCTTCTCCGAAGACTCAGGGCAGCTTACAATTTAAAGCACAAATCAATGTGCTTAGCAATAGCCTTCATTCTATGTATATGCCTGCTTATTAGAGCTTTCACACACACACACACACCCCACAAGCAGCATTATTACAAAGTCAGCTTATTGCTCCCAACAATCTGAGTCCTCATTTTACCTACCTGGGAAGGATGGAAGGCTGACTCAACCTTGAGCCTGGTGGGATGAGAACCTGCACTAATTGCAGGCAGCTGGTGTTACTTAAGGCTCTGCGCAGGGAAAGCTTTAGAGTGAATTAGGAAAAGTGAAAAAGTGAATTAGGAAAATAGGAAACGGTTGCTGGAATTGGGTATGTGTAGTTTAACGAAGAGAAGGGTGAGGGGTGACATGATAGCAGTGATTCAATATCTCAGGGACTGCAACAAAGAAGAGGGAGCCAAGCTATTCCCCAAAGCACCTGAAGGCAGGAGAAAAAGCAATAGATGGAAATTAACCAAAGAGAGAAGCAACCTAGAACTAAGGAGAAACTTCCTGACAGTTAGAACAATTAACCATTGGAACAACCTGCCTCCAGAAGTGGTGAATGCTCCAACACTGGAAGTTTTTAAGAAGAGACTGGACAGCCATTTGTCTGAAATGGTATAAGGTTTCCTGCCTGAGCAGGGGGTTGGACTAGATGACCTCCAAGGTCCCTTCCAACTTATGATGATGATGATGATGATGATGATGATGTTTAATCCACTTGCACTATTTTATGTTTACATGTTTGATGACAAACAGCCTTATGTTTATAAGTGACAGTTTTCCTACTAAGTACCTGCATGTCATAAGCATTTGAATTAAAATTACCATATTAAAATCAAATCTGATGTTTTTTAATTTTTATTTGGTGTGCGTTGGAAGAGGGGTAGTCTTATACAGCGAGTATAGCCCAAACCCTATAATTTAACAGGAAATGTAGGGGGTTGTCTTATACGCCCAGTCGTCTTATACGCCGGAAAATACGGTATGTTTTTTGAGAATAGAGATAGTCACGAGTTCCATGCTGGAGCTGCAAGATTTTGGATTATGGCACTTTCGGTGGGATTTTGGGGCTGGCAGTTTCAGATTAGATACCATTAAGGGTTTTCTAGCAACATCTCTGAAAGAAGCAGAAGTAGCAGTGGTATGCATAGAGAGTTGTATGTCGAAACAGGAAAGATGGTAGTTGCAGCATTGTGAGTGACACACTGTTCCTTTGTATCTACATGCAATGCCATGGTTGGGCTTGAACTGCAGTACAATGAACATCATCTTATGATCAATGTATATTACCAAGCCTAATCTCCAGAGTTAGTTAGAAATCTAGCTGTGTCTAAGAACTGAGGAAATAGACTATGTTCCACTGTCTTTTCAAAGGAAATTCATTCAGGAATAAAGAGACAATTTTAATATATTTGCTGCTGTCTGTCCTAATTTTCTTTTGGGGTCTCTTGCAGACTGGAAAGCACTGTTATTAACATGTTCTCAGATATTTATGTTTATTTCTTCAGATAAACAATTTTATTAATCAGTTTTGTGCAGCTTGCAGAAGTTACAGAAGAATTCATCACTTTTTCTTCTTTTTCTAGTTTCTTTATGCTTTATTGCTAAAGCTTACATGCAGGTGGGTGTTTTTTTTTTAGGAAGACAGAGAATATGGGCTGCATTCCATCTTGATAAAATAAGGATCGAAATGAAAACTAAGGAGATAAGAATTGACTTATTTTGACTTGCTAAGACAGAGGAAATTTTGTTTTGTCATTCTTGCTGTTGTCCCAGCTCTGCCTTGAAAGAGTTCAATCTTAGCCACTGAGCTTTTTTGAGTGGTAAAGTGGTTTTGAATTTGGGGTGCAAGTTGCTGAAAATTTTCCTCTTCATGTTAACTTATAAACCAGGCATCTGGTTTTTATTGAGGAAAGATCCAAGAGGCTTGGAGCGGAAGCACTGGTATAATATGTCCAGCAGAGGATCCATTCATGTGCCAACTAGGGGAAGATGCTATGCCATGCAACTTCAAATGGCTCATTTCATGGAAACAAAGGCACAGGTCACAGATTTTATTCAAATCAAGGAACTGTATTTGGTGAACCTTGTAACTTTTTTGAACCAGAATTGAAACACTAGACAAGGAATTGGTTGGATGGCCACCATGGTGATTTAAATACAAAAGCTTGCTTCCCTGAAATTAGTGTACAACCAAACTAACTCTTAATCAGAAATATGAATTAAACCCTACAAGCAGATTTTGCTAGCACCTGTATATCCCACAGAAATCCATTGTTCTTAGTCTGCTCCAAAAAATTGGAGATTAACTTTAATGTACATGAAAACATTCCTAAGAAACTATAAACCAGAATCTGAAAATCTACCACTAGAAAGTAACACATATTTTACCTTTTTGTTACAATATTCTCCTTTTAACCATCTTGCACCATACTTTTTCAGGTGAAAATTCCCCATAAACAATTACATGAAATCATTAATGTTAACAATGAGAGTCTTCATACGTATGGAGAAGTAGATAGGAAACTTACCTCAGTTTTTCCTTTACTTTGACACGATCTCCTGGTGTCTTCATCTGAGCCCCATTCTGTTGCCTAGGGAACCAAAAACAGCACCATGAACTTTGGGGTCAAGTCTCCTTTGGAGTCATTTAAAAGGAAGCCATGCAGGGCAGTTTGCAGCAGATCCTGTGATCTTGCTTTGTTATGTTCTCTTGTGAAGTACAAAGGAAAGACAGCAGATGAGAGACCAACCCTCTAGGGGCCAAGGTAGCAAATGTAGGAATACAGGAAAAATAATTATTACATTTTCATATAAATGTAATACCATACAGGTAATCATCGGTTAAGGACAGTAATTGGGACTGGAACTTCCATTGCTAAGCAATGTGTTCACAACGTGCAATGTCATGTGCCCACATTGCTTAGTGACTGCAATCTGGCAGTCCCCATTGCTAGCTCAAGGGTCATTAAGTGAGGACTTTCTCACAGCTTGGTGCTGCCTTCCAAAAACTGAAGTCAGAAGTGGCAGAAAGTTGCAAGTCTCAGATGGGTCACAAACAGGCAGGTAAGCAGCTTCTGCCAGGTGGGAAAGGGGGGCTGCACAAAGGGCTGGCTTGGGGGTGTGTGATTCTGACTGGGGAGGGTGTGAAAATGTGCTCAAGGAACTGGTGCACCATAAGGTGAGGACAATGGAGTTTGAGGTGGCTGCTGCAGAGTGTACAATTGGGTGCAATTAAAACCATGGTAGTTGGCAGTCACAGAAATTATGCAAGAGGAACTGATTAACATTCTCCAAGTCAGTTTTTCCCAAACAGAGAGCATTTATTGACTAATTTTGGTCTATCTTTGTATCCTCAGTGGGGCAGGTAACTTTTTACGGTGTGCATGTGTTTAAGATAAATAATTTAGGAAGAGTTAGGGTGTTCTCACTCAAACCCAGACTAACAAGTGGTCCCAGTGACTGCCATTTATTTTTATTTGAACAAATGAGAATTGTAATCATAACAACTGACTGATGTATACACATTGCCTAATACAGATTGTATGTCACAGACAGAACCTGATAAAACAAACCCAATTGTTACAATCACTATATTCCTCAATTATTTGGGGATATCTCTACCCATCTCCTGAATGTTGCAACTTGCAGCACAGATTAGATTTTTCTCTTCAATACATTCACTTTGGTCCCAATTTTACTAGACTGACTTAAAAAAAAAAAAAAAGCTTATGGCTGAATTCATTTCAAAATTTTCAAGCAGCTCAAGAGAGTAAATCAGGAGCTCTTTTCACTTTGACCTAAAAACCCCATATAAGGTATTCCAAGTTAACAAGAAACGACAGATCAATTAAATTTAAATTATTTTTAAGTGATGCTAGTTTCCCCAGACTTGTACCCATGACTTGTTAGGCTAAAGCAATTTTTTGACCCATCCAACACAATACTATAACCTCTGGATATTTTTATGGCAAAAATAATTATTATTTTCAACAAAAGTATTTAGAAATTATGGAGTAGGAAAATAATTAGCTGAGTAATCAAGAATTTGTCTCATAATTAATATGCATGACTGCACATAATAATCTCAAAGGAAGATCAGAAAAAATTAAAAGGAAAAAAAAGTGCTGATTGAAAACATATAAATATTCCAAAATTGTGTCTGTGCATGGTTGTGTGTGCATATTTTCCCCACCCCACCAAAAGCCAATTTGGCATCTTTGGGTCTGTCATTCTCTCTTAGCCCTAGGAAGAAAGCAATGTCAAACCATTTCTAACAATGTGGGCCAAGAAAACTGCATGGCTTGTCTAGGCCAAGGGTGTCAAACTGCCGGCCCACGGGCCAGTTGCTTCATGTGGAAGCCGCACCCATCCCAGCTCCATGCAAAAAAAGTCACGATACGTTGCGACATGTCACGTGATGCAGTGAGTTTGACACCCATGGTCCAGACAGTTGTCAGAAGTCAATGGTAACTTGCAACATTTATTCCAAATTATGAACTTTCTTTGCATATATTTCTCTCCATTTATTATTTGCCGCATGCAGAGGTACATTGAAAACTGCTCACTGCTCACGCAGCAGCAATACTTATTATTGAAATAGACTGAAATACCCTACTTGGTACACAGCTGATTGAACTTTCTACCAGTGCTTTAAATATCATTGTCAACCAAAAGAAATTCTGAAAACTCATCTCCTAAAAGAGCCATAAGATAAAATATGCAATTATGAGAAATTCTGAATAAGGCAGACAGATGGCCAACAGTCTGGATTCACCTTTATAAGATCTGAAAGTAGAACCACAATTAATAATAATCATTCTTTCAGTGACTATTCAAAGTTGCAACAACACCAAATGGGGAAACTTGTGGCTGATTCTCAGAGTTATGGCTGTCCCAGCACCCTCAGTCATGTGATCACCACTATGAACCATGGTGGCGCAGTGGTTAGGATGCAGTACTGCAGGCTACTTCTGCTGACTGCCAGCTGCCTGCAGTTCAGCAATTTGATTCTCACCGGCTCAAGGTTGACTCTGCTTTCCATCCTTCCAAGGTCGGTAAAATGAGGACCCAGATTGTTAGGGGCAATATGCTGACTCTGTAAACAGCTCAGAGAGGGCTGTAAAGCACCGTGAAGCAGTATGTAAGTCTAAGTGCTGTTGCTATTTGTGAAATTTACTGCTGGCTTCTGACAAGCAAAGTCATTGGGGAAGCCAGCAGGAGATTGCAAATGGCGGACATATGACTACACACTTAACAGCTGTGTGGGATTTACCTAATGACTCCAACTGGAATTGATGGAACAACTGTCATAACTCGGCAGTCATGTGACATCACCTTTACAACTACATCATTTACTGTCAGAGTACTTAACCCCAATTACTGCTATTAACCAACTATCTGTAATATTAAGAGTGTCACTTATTAATGAGATTTTAAAAATGTAAAAATTTGTCCCAGTCTTATAAAATCAGAATTCTGTCATCCACGTTAGAAGAACTGAAATAAGCTTAAGAGCATCAACTGCAACGCTCTGCTCTACATTCACCATAGGGATTCAGCTCTATAGTCACCATAGGGATTCAGATGCTACTAATGGAACTTCATAATGAGTGTTTAGAGCTTTATGAGCAACACATTAATGAGTACAACCATTATATAGGCCTAGTGAGAGGAATTTCCCCAGTCATTCTGATCCTAGGAAAAGACACCAACAGTGAGCATGAACATCTCAAGGATAGGTTCAAGATAACAAACCAAGTGTTTAGATTAAATCATTCCATGGAACATCTTCAACTGTTAATTAATTATTTAAAAACAGCGTAAATCCCTCCCAAGGGACAAATAGAGCCACAAGAAAGAGTGGCAAAGGCTGATTAAGTTAGTTACAAAAAGAAACTCCCTCCTCTTCTGGAAAATCATTGCTCCAATTTTTTAAGGAAATCTTGAACAAATCCTGTTTATCAAGTCCCAGGACAAGTTTGGCAAAATTTGGTTGCCAAATTCAGGCGATCACTCATAATGAACTTGTTCCTGAAACTCTTCTGGCCACCAATTTCTTCTGAAGTAGTCAAATGGATTGAAATCTTAAAGAACACAAAGGCTCCAAGCTTTGTGTCTCCTACTTAAATTACTTAAAACCAACTGGGTACAGTGGACGCACTTTCCTGCATATATATTTTTTTTTTACTAATATTGACAAGACAAAGCAAATGCCCAAGGACTGGGGTATTGTTGCAATAATCCCAATATACAAAAAAAAAGGGCACAAAGAAGACTCAACTAACTACAGATGTGTCAATGAACTGAATGTTGTTAGTAAATTAAATTTTCTCTCTATGTGATCTTTCTAACTCTAAGGCTGCATTCAATTCCATTTCATGAATACTTCTGTGGGAAAGGATTTCTTTCTCTCTCTCTCTTCTTTTTCTTAATCCAAAAGTTGCATTTGGACACCATTCTTAAAGTAAGATGTGGTCCTCATGGGCCACTCTAGTCTAGACCCACACACAGAAAAAGGACGACAGCAGGTTGTATCCTTACTTCAGACCAGTTTTATTTTTATATTAGCTCAACATCTGACTGATCTTGATATTCATGTCCCTAAAATGTTATGACGTGGAATTCCTCTCCTCTTTGTAGATGATACAGCAGGTGTCTTGCACATTCCCAATGGACTTAAAAGGGATATGGCAATGGTGATGAACCTATGGCAAGCGTGCCAGAGGCAGCACTCAGATCCCTCTCTGTGAGCATGTGCACCTTCACCCCAGCAGATTTCACCAGAATAACGAGCATTTGGAAGCAACAGGGCAGGAAGTGACCAAGCAAGCAGCATTGGCCCCTGGAAAAGCCCCGGAGATGATGAGGGACTGGCCCCTGCCACCCTGGCCCCAGCCCTGTCCACCCAGCGGCCCCCAAGGCGCTCACACAGGAGGCAGTAAGCGCATGGGGGCCAACAGAATCCAGCAGCATGGGTTGCGTAGTCCATTGTGAATACCAGGCCAGCCCTCCAGCAGTAGCACTGGCAGCACACAGTCAGGGAAGCATGTGCTGTGGATCACCGGACACGCCCATCTCTTTTTGGTTGGAGAGCTGGTCGCCACTGCTCATCTCCTCAGCTCCTTGAGGATCTTGCCTTGGCCTGTGGGTGCAGCGCATTTCCCTTGCGCACCTCAGTACCTACCGCGGCCATCATCCACTCGTGCAGGTCCATTAGGCTACTGCCCAGAGCTGCAGGCCTGCCCAACACAAAGGAGGTGAAGTAGAGGTGGTAGAGCACACCCAGAGCCAGCAGGTAAAAGGCCACCCCAAGCGGGAAAAGCCAGACCCCCATCAGTGTCATGGCCACCCAGGCCCAGAAGAGATGGGGGGGGAGGCACACAATCCTAGCTGGGACTGGGCGGGCCATGGTGCTGATGGGGATCTGGCTATCCTCGCTCAGAGTGGCCTTTGGCTTGCTGGGCGTGGGCATACTCTACCACCTCTACTCGAGCTTGCTAGCTGGCCGTTTTGCCTTCTTTGTGCTGAGCAGGCCAGATGTTCTGGGCAGAGGCGACAGCTTAATGGACCTGTGTGAGTTGCCGGCAGCAGCAGCCCAAGGCAGGGCCAAGGTGCATTGGTTGTGCAAAGGGAACAGGCTTCATGCACGGGCGAAGGGCAAGATCTACGAGGGGGCCAAGGAGATGACCAGCAGCAACCTGCTTTCCAGCTGCAAGCAAAAACAGATAGGACGGAGTAGGCGTATCTGGCAGTCTGCATCACATGCCTTCCCTACTCCACCTGCTGCTGAAGGGCTGATCCGGTATTGGCAGTGGGCTGTGGAGCCCCAGAGTGTGTCAGTAGAGGGGCCAGCAGGCTGTGGCTGCTGATGGACACAGTCAGCCCCCATGCACTCACTGGCCTCTGTGTGTAGGGACCAATGGTGTCAGGCAGCAGCTGCTCGGCTCCTGCCTTGCCTTACAGCAATGGCACCCCCACCCTGTCCCCTGCGTCACCCCGCAAGATGAGCTTCCTGTCCACCGCCCCACCCACCAGAGACCCCCTGGATCTCCCCCAACCCTGCCCGGCCCCCACAGGCATCTCCCCCACAAGCAACATCCAGGTGGCCATGCCCACCCCAGCCATGCCCACCCAGTCTGCCATGACAACTGCAGCCACACACACACTCCTGACAGCACCACAATGCTGATGCAGCCCTGGCACTTTGCGATAAATAAGTGGGTTTTGGGTTGCAGTTTGGGCACTTGGTCCCATCACTGGGCTATGGGATCCATAATAATCAGAATAAGCTGACTATAAGCTGATTATAAATTACCACCAATCAAAAATATTGGTAATCCCAAGAAAACCAAAGAACTCAGATAAATAAATAGTAATAGAATTGAACATAGCTAGTTCTTGCTTAATGACCAGTCGATTAGCAACTGCTCGAAATTATTATGGACCCATCAAAAACTTACAGGCACATTCAAGCACTCACAACTTTGTTCACTTTTACAGCTGGCTGAAGTGTTCTGTGGTCATAGCAACATAATTTATTCTATATTTTGCCAGTTTTTAGTCTTCGGGGATTGTTTCTGGCAAAATACACCCACAGGAATAGATTCATTTAACAGCTCTGATGTCTTCATTTAACAACGACTGTTTATTTAACAACCATGGTACTTAATGATAGTCATTAAAAAGCCATAAAATCTGGACATGTGGGTGTCTCGACTTATGACAACATGACTTTTATGGAAATTCCAGGCTCCTTTATGGTTGAATATTACCTGTGCAGGTAGACCTTGCTAAACGACTGCCTTGCTTAGCGACTGTTTGAAGTTATGACTGCACTGAAAAAGTCATTAGTCTTGCATTTATAACGATCACAGCTTCACAACCAGCGAGGCTTTATGATCATCCAGTGTCCTGCAGTCAATAATCACCATTTATTTACTTTACAACCAACTTTTAAATATTTATCTTTCATGCACCGGGGGGTGGGGGGTGGTGTGGTGTGGAGAGAGACTTGGAAGGCCCTCCAGAAGTACATTGTCCACGCAGCTTCAAAATCGCCAGAGGTTCTTTTATACCAAACGGAGGGACCAAATGCAAGACTAAACCTCCCTCAAGTTGAAGATGGACTTCTTCAGAGCCAGACACCATGGGCCATCATTGGCATTATTACAAGACAAATGTATCAAAATTCCACTAATAGAATGCACCTTCTCTCGGAAAATAGAAACTGTCCAACATGTGCTACTTCTCTGTGATTTCTACAAAGATCTGCAGAGGAATTAAATATTATCCTTGCTGCTATGCCTCCCAGGAATGACAGAAGCTTATTATGACAATGTTCTTCTCTGAGAGACCAGTCATGCTTTCACTAATACAGTAAACCAAATTTTGCTGGGCAGCAGTGAAAACACATCAATTTATACAAAACTGATAAAACGTTTTCCCTGATGACACATTGTATTAATTTTATTTTTCTTGTTCTATTCTTTTTGATAGTGCTAATCTTTTATTGTACTGCTACAAATTTCAATTTGATGCTGTTTATCATTCATCTCATTCTAGGATATCTATACTACTCCTGAAGCTCTCCCTGGCATAGGGATTGGGATTTGCAACTCCACCATTATCACACATTCACACAAACATAAACACACACACAAACAACACAATCTATGTCTGGCAGGTATGCATTGTCTATAAAGCTGTATCTGCCCCCCGTGCAAAAATTCTATGAAAAACGCAGAACAATTCCAAAATAGTGTATTCCTTTTCTCGAATTCTTAAATTAGTATTCTAAGTATGAGCATCCAGAAAATTTGAAAGCACTCATTTCATAATGAATCAAATCCTTACAGTGACAATAATAAAAATATGGCAGTAATCATTAACATTGGGGTGCAATGGCTCAGCGGTTAAAGAAGCTAAGCGTGTCAGCAGGGAGAGCTGACAGCCCCAGTTCAAGACCCAAACTCTGCACAATGGGGTGAACTCCCATTACTGTCCATCTAGCAGTTTGAAAGCATGCAAATGCAAGTAGATTAATAGGTACCACTGCAGTGGAAAGGTAACTGCTTTCTGGGGCCTTTGGCATATAGCTATGCTGGCCACATGACCATGGAAATTGTCTCTGGACAATGCTGGCTCCCTTGGCCAAGAAACGGAGATGAACACCATGCTCTAGAGTTGGACATGACTGACAGAGAAACCTTTACCTTTTAATATTTGCAGTCATAGGTTTCCTTAAAGACATGTATTGTATTGCTCACCAAAACATTAGGAAGATAAGAAAACATGATAGGTCTCCTCAGGAGAGGCATTTCATAATTTTACCACCTATTAACAAAATTCTTGCCGCTTAAGCTTGCCCACATAAGTTCTAATGAAATTAAGATTCACGGGAAGGATTTTTAATTTCAGAGCACAAGTAGATTTACAAGGTGGGCAATCCAGCCCTAGATCACTAGAAATCTAAGCCTTTAATCTTTAAAGCATTTAATTATCAATGAAGATCAAGTCTGGTGCACAATCAAACAGTATTTAGATCCCTTTTTTTTTTCTAGAAGAGGAAATATCTGATGAACCAGATGAACCAGATAAAATTGGTAAAAGGCATTGAACATTATCTGAGGAATCTACACAATCTACACAATCCAAGAGCATTTCCTAACCCCGTGGTGGGCACCTGTGCCATCGCCCCAGTCCTAGGCCTTCAGCTGGGTTTTACAAAACCTTTTTGCTTTAGGCCTCCGCTGCTGTGTACAAAAAAAAAAAAGGTTCAATCAATGAATCAATTTTAACCTCGCAGGGAACAAAAAGTTCTCGCAAAGTTGGAATTGATTGATTGAACTTTTTAGTCCCACCCAGTCTGCCTTTACCATTGCAGCCAAGCCCACCCAATGAGCCACGCCCACCCAAAGGGCCACGCCACCCAGCACCAATGATACATAAGTGGGTTTAGGGTTGCAGTTTGGGCACTCGGTCTCTAAAAGGTTTGCCATCACTAACATAGGGGAGCATAACTCAACTAAGCATAAGTTCTATACCAGTGTTTCAAGTAGCAGAATACCCAAAGGAAGTTAAAGTCCTCCTTGTTTTGATTGCATTCGTTTGATTGCCAAATTCTTGCTACTTCGATTTGAATAGAAATGTAGCTGCCTTGCCTTGGTTTACTCCAGAAAGATATCCTCTGGTTCAGTGAGAGAGGTGGAGGAAGGCTGAGAAAGCTTGAGATATTGAGCCTCTCCAACTGGGCACTCAACTATAGTAAAGCATTGACTTTTCCAAAAGAAGATTTTATGATTAAAATACTGCATAGAGAAGCCCAGTGATACTATATTCTGGAAATAAAATTTTCCCCAATTTAAACAGGGCAATGTTCACTGCCTTGAGTTATTTATGAAAATAATAAAGGTGGTATAAAAGTAAAATAAATAAAATACAATGGCCATCTCCTGCCATGTTGCTCAAAAGTCCAATTTATTCTCATTCATAGATACAAAAGGAAAAGAAGGCAAAATATTAAGATTTTCCTAAGAGTCACATCCGTTGCCAGCAAACTGTGATATACTTTAAATTTGGATCAATTTTTGACAAGCTGAAAGGATGGGGGGAAAAAACAAGAAAACCTGAAACTAACAACTTCTAGACACGAGATGGTTTCTTTTCTCATTCAAAAAACACCCAATAGCTACACTTTCCATTACTAACCCATTTTAGTTTGACAGAATTTGACAGAGCAAACTGAAACAAGGGGGGAAAAATACTTTGAACAATCAATACAATTCAGAAGACAAATACTTTTTCGCCTCTGTGGGAACTGTACCAATGAAAATAAGAGGACTTCTATAGAGGAGAAAATCATTTTTCACATACCACGATTCATGTCAGAGAGGAGTATTCCTACAACTGTGTCTGAGCAACACTGCCCTTCCGTTTCTCTCACCTAGCAAGTAATCCAGTGTGAATCTGATGACAATAGAAACCCTTGACAACAGGGAAAATTATGGGAACATGTTGCTGGTGACTGCTCCATTACTCAGTTCAATTTTAATTACAGTCAAGGGGACAATTAAGTCAAAAAGAAGCACAAGCAATGTTTTACTACGCCTCAGCACATGCCTGGAGTATGTTGTAAGGGAAATAGCCAAAGAGGAAAGACAGGCCAGGACTCAATAAGAATATCAATTCTCTTGGGGAAAAAAGACCCAATGAGCTTTGACCATAACAATGACCTAGCAAACATGGCACAATTGCCCAAATCTCTTTCTCCATACAATGCAGTACTGACATACGGTCAGTTTTTATCTAGATGTTTCTCACAGAAACCTAACCTTCTTTTATTTAACTTATTTCCTTGGCTGTCTTGTTTCTTTTCTGCAATTTAGTATCTTTTTAAGTTCCTCCAAGAGACCATTTTAAAAATAGTATATATCTTTTATAGATTCTACTAGATCTATTGAACCTCGGCAACCCATTATATAATAAAACTTTTAACACTCTCATTTTCGCATATTCGAAGGACTGAAAGATCTTGTTATGTCCCTGAGAATTTCATCCTGAAATACATATGTTTCCAGTTGCTATGTCTACAGAAATATTCCTTTTAAAAAAGTGACATTGATCCTATTACCACTGCAACCATTTAATACTAACAAGATATCTTGCTTATTTAATGGTAAAGCTGTATTACTTGAACAGGATACTCAACAGTCCACCTCATTCCATTCCAAGTAGGACGAAAAAAGCTAAACTAAAGAAAAGGACTTGAGGAGTGAGAATTTGTGCTTAGAAAAATAAAATAGTATTGCATGGGCGTCAGAAGAATTTAAATAGTAAAAGGCAAGAAAATTCAGTTGTATAATTCTTGCCTAGATGGCTAAGCCTTGACCATTCTGAAAAGAGAGACAAAAAACCCCAATCAAGCTTTATACAGTTTAATTAAGCATATATATTCATTAACATTTATATATTAATAGAACTTTTCAAGGCAGTTCATGATATATTTAAAGTAAAAGAAACAATTAGGTTTTTCAATTCTTCACTTCCTCAGAATTTACAGACGCTTTGTTTTTCTTGCAGTTTCTTGTAACAAACACTAACTGCACTAGGGTGGGAGAGGATAAGATAATTACAAGTTATGTCAGATGATTCAGTGTATATATTTTAGTTAAAATAATATAATTAATATCTTATGTAGGAAATTAAATTGCAAACCATGACTCATGCTTTAAAACCAGAGATTATATAGTAATTTGTGAAACTTTGGATTCTATCAATGTAAAGGTCAGCTGCCAGAATCTTGAGCTGGTTTAGACTTTTCCATCTTTGACAGACAACTGAAATGACTTGATCTCAACCTTTGTCACAATATCTTCAAGGTCCTCCTTCAGCCAAAATGTCATTTATACTTTGGGTTATTTTGTCTTACATAGTGTTGTCAACAAGCTGTCATTCAATATAGTCTTTATAAGAATGTAATAGTAAAGACAGAAGCCTGATTGAAATGTCACAGACACCAAACAGGCTACCAAAAAACCTCCTTTTGGCTAGAATGAAATCCTGTATGCTAAACATTATACTGAAAATGTAAGTTACTGTTCATGGCTAGATTTTTGTTTGCTTCATTAATAGTTTGTTTTACATAGGAAGTGCAAGGATTGAAGGATAAAATCAAAAGAAACAGTGAAGACATAAGGAAAAGAAGGTGGCATTATGTGTGAAGGAAGTAGACAGTATACAGAAATCTAGGAATATAGAATATAAGGGAGCAATTCTAGAGTATATGGGTAAAATACAGGGAAATGATATTATTGTGAGAGTATACTGTAGGTTCTGAGCTAAGCAGAAGTTCTCATCCTTCTAGGACCAGATTATAAAAGTTTCAGGGAGAAGAGATGAGCTAATAATTGGAAATTCAAGTTACTGGAAGACCAACTAAAGCCAAAATTGAGAAGTTCCCAAAATTCTAAGGAGGTCTGTTTTATTTTCCAGAAGGTGACTAGAGACAAAATAATGAGCCAACCAATTAATGAGGAAAGAACTTTTTCAAAAGTTTGAAATAATAGTAAGCAAGCTGGGGATAGGGTCAGGAGTGAGAATGTCATCTTGGATTTTAAACTATTACAGAAGGAGCATAGGCCCTGAATACTAAATTTTGGTAAGCGAATTGAGGTACTAGGTAGGATCCATGGATAAGAATCCTCAGATCAAAGAAAATACAGGAGAGTTGGAAAACTTTTCAAGAAACGGGCAGTTAAAAAAAATCATTGTCAATGCATACAGTTTATGATAGGACTAAAAATGAACAACAACGTGCACAGGAAATGAAAGGTTAGGTTTATTCATCGAAGAATACAGCAAGTATCTAAAAGCAGTAATGATAAAAGCACAAAAGATACTTGGACTCAAAAGCTAAAAACAACAAGGAGAATTTATTTGGACTTATTAATAAGAGAAGGAAGAAAAAAAAAGACCTCCTGTTTGGAAAAGATGACAGTGTGGTATCAAGTAGTAGGTAACAGGTGATAATAGGAGAAGGGAGAAGGATTTGTATGCTGTTTTGTTTCATTCCTCTCCTGAAATGCAAAATGAACCTAAGAAGAATGCCAGACATAAAGAGTATGGCAATTCAAGGTAAATACAGGATTAACTAAGCCATTCCAAAATACGATCAATGAGTTTAAACCTCCAGTACGAGATATTTGAGAGAGTTGAAGGAACTTGTGGATTCTATCTGAGAGACCCTTTCTTTGAGAAACCGTGGAGGATGGAAATGCTGCTAAAGGAATAGAAGGCGATGTAAAGGAAAGTAGAGATAATCCTAATGAAGGCAGGAACCTGTTAAGAGAGGGGAAATGGCATCTCAGTACTGAGAAAATGTAAACCATGACAAAGACACTCTGAGTGGTATTAACATGGGCCTGAGTGAAACTTTGACAGCCTTTTAAGTTCTGTTATTATACCCAACAACAATAAAGTCCCATTCTTGGAATCTTTGCAGTGTCTATTTTGTGTCTTGTCCTATCTGGAACAGGTAAAACAAGCTAATAGCTCTTAACTGTTTCTTTGTTTGTATTTTTAAACCCTGGATTTACAAAACACTAAAAACCTTTTATGAACTAAATTAAAATTCAGACAGCTGAATATTATAAACAGGTGGAGCAGAACTCTTTGAATTAAAATACACATTTGTATTAAAAGTACAACACTACTTTCTGTTCTGGTTCTCTTGAATCCAAAAATTCACAATTAATTTTTGGGGTTTGTTTTATATAAGTCATAATAAACAAGAAAACCTATCTGCTGATCTCATCTTAATCTGATTCTGACCATCGCTAAGAGTCCCTTAATTTTCAAAAAGAGGAGAGGGCAAGGATGCAGAGGCAAATTTTATGTCACATTATAATACATTTCTAAGCTAAAAAAGCCTCGTTTCAGTTCCTGATTTTTTAAATTACAAGGTTATCCATTCTTGCTTATGTTAAATATGTATTTGCACACAGGCTGTTTGTAGGCTTTAACAAAGTTTGGAAGAAGACTATTCTCTCTTCCTCTAAGAATCTGAATGGGTGGATAAATGTATTCATGTTTCTGCCTAACCCTGTGTGTTTTCTTTAAGATGCTCAGCCAAATGGGAGGAATGAAACATACTGTATGAATTTTGGAACACTCCTACAGCGGGCTTGTTAGGTCATGCATTCTTCTTTTCAGTCAATCCACAGTAAATGCATACAAAAAGCTTAAGATTAACAGGGCATGTTAATTCTATGTTTGTTTGAGTTAGGAAATTCAGAATACTGGTTGCCAGCATCATCAGCTTATAATGAGTTATGTATGTGTGAGGGAGGACAGGAGGTGGAGTAATATGACAGAAACTGAATACAGAAGACTGGCAAAGTATCTGCTCTTCTTTATGGCTTCCTTTTCAACACATTGCACTATAAACATAAATGGAAGGGGGAGAGTTTTTATCTCTATCAGTGAGCTACAATAAAGCCTAATTTCCAATATTTGATTCAAAACATAAATATCCGTCTTCTACTAGTTTAGTCTTTTCAAAGGTGTCCATTTCTCACTACTGACTCATTTTTGATATTGAGCTGACTATTTCTTCGACATCCCTTAGAACAACCTTCTGTTATGCGGACTGAATTTCTGGCAAGTCACAGAGGGAGGATCCACTTGAATACAGTTCCACCAGTTAGCAGGATTTTGTGAAACTAATCATATTAATTCAAAGTATTCAGAGATAAGATCTCTGTTGCTCTAAGTTGGATCCCCAAAAAAGGACATAGATAGGATAGCAGGGTAGGATAGGATGCCAAAATCCCTAGCAGGCAGAGGTCAGCATGACATTTGAGAATTTACAGCAGAACTCTAAAATCTTCTGGCAGAAAGAAGTACCCAGATTGTTTATGCTTATATATATTTTTTATGTATAAAACATATTTTTCCAAGATATTATAAAACATTTCTAAAGATTTTTATTCAACAGGGTAATTAATAAGAACAACAAGAATAACAATATTTAAATTATTCAGGATTTAATTGCTGCAATCATGAGCTTCTCTCATACAGAACTTTATCTTCACCTGTAGGTATGGTAGGTCTTGCTGTAGGTAAATGATAGTTGGAAAATTGTGGTCCATAATTTTTTTCTCCAAACCTGAAAACTAAGAAACTAAGATTAAATTAAAATTCCTACCTGCATGTATGGAGGGAACAAAAATTTTGCACATCCCACAGAGACCAGCCATTAAGATTTTTGAACTATTTTTTGTTGTATTGGCTGTGCTTTCTGTGAACACCTAGAATACATGAGTATCGTGCATATATAAAATATATTGTCATATAGAAAGGACATCTAACATTATGTAACTGTTCAAAAATATATTCGGCTTCAATTTTCAATTTTTAATGTAAACTAAAAGTTAATGTCCTCAAGGATTCAGGCTTTCAATATCATGACCAAAATTGCCACCTTAAGCACCCTTAATAGGTGTGAGTTTAAATTTCATTTCAAGTACAATGTTCAACTCTGACTATTTTAAGGATGACTCAAACAGGCTGAAATAAGTACAGGAAAAGGCAAAAGAAATAACCAAATGCTGTAAGGAAAGAGAAGTATATTTAGGTTGGGGGGGGGGGAAGCTTGAGGTAGAACAAGAAGCAATGGTCCTTTGCTACAGAATTGTTCAATAATTCCTCAACATTAAGGAACGCTTCCTAACAGTCAGTGCAGTTCAACCAGGAAATCAATAACTTGGGGCAAGAGTTCTCAAGCTGTGAGTTGTGACTTTCCAAGAAGGTCAGATGCAACTGTGGGGAGGATGGCGCAATTTTTGTCTAAAGCTTATAAGACCTGTGCAGATAAAACTCTTTCATTTTGGTTTACCATGGCAAGATCAATGAGTGCTTCTGTAAGGAGAGCAAGGAATAAGGTCTAGAGTGAGTCTTGAGAGGGAACTACTCTTGGTACTCAACAGCTTTGAAACTCGTTGAATTTGATACTCAACGCATTTTCATGCGGAAATTTTATCCCTGTACTCATTGTTCGTTTGGTACTCAATGCACAAGCTAGAACTTGTCAGTGTCAGCTGCCTTGTGACTCATACTTTATTCCTTATAGGAAAAAAATGATTGGTACTCATCATTTTTAGTACTCATCATGACTCCTGGAACCAATTAACGATGAGTAACAAGGTACCATTGTAACTGGGTCTAGCCATATAATAAATCTATCTGAAAATGGCTTCCCACAGAGTGATGTGATATGTAGCACTATATCTGAAATCGTTGGAGTATCTATAGAGATGGTTTGTCTCAGTGAAAACAGTATTTTTAATGTGCAGTTTTAAATGTTTTCAAAATGGGAAAAAAAATCTACAGTGGGGGTGGAAGAGAAAAGCCCAAGATGGCTAATGTGAGAGTATTGAAGATAATACTAAGTCTAGAAACTAGGATGAAGCTTATATGCTACTGTTTGGTCAGTATTTATTTCTGGCTCACCCCTAACCATAATAAACATTTTAGTTGTGTTCATGAAGACCATCATAGACATTCACCTGTCATTTTAGGGGGTTGAAATACTACAAAATTTGAGAAGCCTGACTTAGGAGTATTCTGCACTAAAAAAGAAGTTGGACTTTTATGACCTAAACAGTCCCTTTCAATTCTGTATTATGAATCTATGGAGGAAATAAATTAAATTTGGCATAATACATTTGAAATGAAACAAAATGTTCTTCTAATATCTATCATGATTGTCTCCTACACCTTACAGCTCTTCAGAAATAATTTAGAAAATCATAACCATCTGGAAATGAAAACAGCCATGCCTGAGGGGGAAAAAACCTAATGTAAGTTCTCAGGACATAAACAAATTGAACACATATTATACTGAACAAATAATAAATCACTGCTACATTCAGTGACTTCCGTGAGGGATAGCAAAGAAATAGTTCAAATATTATTTTTTGATAGTAACTGAAGAGATTTGAATTATAATTCATGTTTACAACTTTCTTCTAAACAATACAAAATTAAGGTCTCCTATTAACATGCATAAAAATCTTTATGGACTGTTGGACTAATTCAGCTTCCCTTAGTTTACATCAGGGGTGTCAAACTGCTGGCCCATGGGCTGGATGCGTCATGGCGAAACTGCACCCACCCCATTGGCGGCAATGGAAAAAAAATTGCAATACGTCACAACACGTCAGGTGACGTGGCGAGTTTGATACCCCTGGTCTAGATTCATGATTCATGTAGTTTTCACCAGTACAGAGTTACATAGTCACTTTCTTCAGATTATGTAGAAAATTACCATGATTTAGCTTTCCTTGGCAATATCTACCAGTTCTAACAGGCAGAATTTTTCTATTCTATGACATAAATAGAACTCACTTGAGGATACAATGGCTTTTATGATGATTCTGTCTGTCTGTCTGTCTATCTATCTAACTCATTTTTTATTTTTATAAATAACTTAAGGTGACAAGCATCCATATTATACCTTCCTCCTATTTTTCCCACAATCACAATCCTGTGAGGTTGGTTGTGTTGAGAGAGTGAGTGGCCTAACATCAATCAACCTGCTTTCATACCTAAGCTGGGATGATCTCCTGGTTTCTAGCATGGAGCCCTTAGCCACTAGACCAAACTGGTTCTTATTGTTGATCATCATGTTCATTGCATGAGTTGAAATAACAATAAACTTTTTTTCTTTTCAATAATATAGGATCTTAATTAAATGATACTTCTATAACAAAATTGTTGTATCTAAAAAGAAATGATGTGCTCAAAACATGTTGTTTTGTTGAATCCAAAAATATTGCAAGAAACCCAGCAAAACTAAAAGAGCAAAAATACAGGTACTCCTCAACATATGACTGGTCACTTAAGACTGATGTCTAATGTGTCCAGTTAAGGAACCACCAAGATCATTTCCACCCACACTGACAGAGCAAGCCACTACAGTAGAATATAAAATGAGAGCAAGCCTCACTCCCTACCAGCACTGATGATGTTACCTAGTTTGGGAATGAAATGTCTGCAAAAAAACAACCAAGCTCAGAAAGCACCAAGGATCCCACAGTTCAACCCTGAGCCACAGATATTATCTTCTATTGGCACTGATGTGTAAATCAGAAGAGTTATATTTTTGTAAAATAATTGTTAATGAATCAGAAATCAAACGTTTATGTGCCCTGGATAGGCTGTCATTCTACATAACTTGCTTCATGTATCACAATTATATATAATTAGTCAAAACTTAAAGGAATAAAACATTGCATTTTGATTTTGATAGGAAACAATGAGTAAAATCTGGATAAGTTAGGAGTGATATATAGTTTTAAGATTATTGTTTCTGAAATCCCAAACAGACTATTCCTTTCTGTTCTAAGTGAGTCAGTTTAGAAGCTGCTCTGCAAGATGAGTGAGGCTGAACCTATTCATGAGCATCTGCTCCACATTTCTCTTGCCCTATTGCAAATTCCAGTAGCTCTAGAATGGGGGAATATGTGGTATTTCAGTGTGGCTGTTGAACTAAAACCAATGATCACAAATGCTGGAAGTTACAAAACTGTTCACCACACACAATAACTGCATTATGCTGCAGGTTCAGTAAGGAGAAGATGCATGTAAGTCTATTCCATTTAACCTGCTACTTTCAATTAATCCTTAAAAAAAAACCCTGAAATTTTGCTTTCCATGGAAGCATATACTGCATTGCATGGATATGACTGAATTATGCCCAATTATGTTTTTAAACTAAAGTTAATTCTGCCATCTTACTTTTTACTCTGTTGTGACTATGTATGAGTATATTGTAAACTAGAATTTTGAATATATTTTCTAGGCATAAAAATGAATATACTTAGTGCCTATAGCATTTAAAAATAGAAATTGATTTGGTGCCACTACAAATGAAAGCTTGGCTTTGGGTTGAGATTCTTGGAGGACATTTCTGATTGATTATGTGAAGTGTGAAGATGTTTATGGAAGTGACTAGAAGAACTTCCTGGAAAATATAATAATGATGTTACAATCTGGAATTCTATGATTTTGTATGAGGGCAGTATAATTACCCAATATATTATTAATCCCAAAATACAGAAAAGCACTTGTATTAAAATTTATTTTAATATCAACCCCAAGCTCCTTTGAACCAAAGATGTAATGGTATTCCCCTGCAAACCATGAATTTCTTAACCAATAAAAATGAAAGAAGCAAACGGAACTACTCTTTTCATTGCTCTCCTGATTAGTGTAAGATCTTCAGAATGGCATAAAAACTTCCTCATCATGGATGTAAACAAGTTATGAAACTCAATCACATGCAAAATCCATGTTTCACAGATATGGTGCTGCTACATGCAGTAGATATTGAACAATTGTTCAGAATCCTAGCTATTTTATCTTAATTTCTGGGTTCCCAATGGAACCCATTGGAATGGGTAAAGAAACAAAGGGAATTAGATTGTCCAACACTGCAAATGTTGTAGTTTCTTAGAGGCAAAAATAATTTCTGGAACAAACCAAATCCGCTGAAACTATAAAAAAAATAAAAATATTATTTGTGGAGTATTTTCTCATAATTTAAAAGGTTAAGGAATGTGACATTCAAAACTTTGTGTTGCTTTGCAAAGATTGATTAGGATAGGCTGTCTTTCCTCAATTGTGCTATTGGGAATCAAATTTACTACAATCATGGGCCTGATGCATTTCCATATAACATACACAGTAGCAGTATATTCTAATGTGATACAACATCAGAGACTTCACACAAGTTTAGTTTGCAGTCTGTTAAATACAGGCTAGAGTAAGTGAAATAGCCGATTTATAATCCTCTTTTCTTTGAAAACTATCATGAACAAGTACCAAACTAGTCTCCTTCCCAATAACAGGAAAGGAATGTACTTACTTCTTTCTTGATAAGGAAAACTAATGTCAAGGTTGTTTCATAAGACTTTGATTGCCAAATATTTGGGTCTTTTTTCCCTTAATGCTGTTATGACATGCTACAATTTCTCTTGTAATCTGCTTCAGTCCCATTGTCATCTTTCTCACTTGCAAATATATATTACTAAAGTGATAATGAAGGACAAAGACCAGAAAATCAAAATGCAAATTTAGATGTTAGAATCAGAGAAATTGAAATGTAAGAGCAAAATCTAATTTAATATGGTTTTAGCCTGCTCTGTTTTGTTGGTCAACGCTATTAAATTGATATCATATTGTTCTTTATTTTATCCAATCCAAGACTCCTCAGATATCATGTGCCATTTTTTCCATAATCCCCAACCAGAATGACCAGTATTGGGTGCTCTCTGGGGATGAAATAGGCCAATACGATTATAGTAAATGGGACAGAGTTCAAAGAAACAGGAAGATGGTTTGGATCAGTGTATATTCAGTATGTGTGCATAAGAATAAGACTTTTGCTAAAATAGTTAAGATGCAAGGACTTAAGGCAGACATGTCAAACACAAGGCCCGCGGGCCACAAACGGCCCGCCACATGATTGAATCCGGCCCGCACAACTCTCCCAGAAATTACAAACGTCCGGCCCCCACCACATTGGCGCCGGCCCGGCTGAGCAGTTGCTCAGTAGGAGGCAGCAAGTGCACGTGGGCTGGTGGAGCCCAGCACTATTTGCAGTTCGTTAAGTCTCCTGCAGCTCCAAAAAAGAAGTGGAGGAGGAGGAGGTAGGAGGGAGTAAGGGGGGAGGGGGGGGGGGGGGGGAGGACGAGCAACACCCAGCCAGTGAGGGGGAGAGGTGCCCAGGCAGGAAGGCAGACTTGAGGCGGCCAGAGAAAGAGCCACAGATGGCTCCTCTGCCGGGCTTCTTTTGCATGCGAGCTACTTTGCCGGCCGCTGCTGAGGGCGAGCAGAGGTGCCCGGCCCGGATCCTGCAAGGCCCCGGCCGAGACACACCCCCAGCAGCAGAGCTGCTCCAGCTCCTCTGCTGGGCTTGTTTCACATGTAAACTACTTTGCCGGGTGCTGCTGGGGGCGCGTCTCAGCCGGGCCTTGCAGGATCCAGGCCAGGCGCTTCTTCTCACCCTCAGCAGCGCCCGGCAAAGTAGCTCGCACGTGAGGACAAGCAGAGGCGCCCGGCCCAGATCCTTCAAGGCCCCGGCTGAGACACGCCCCCATCAGCAGAGCTGCTCCGGCTCCTCTGCCGGGCTTGTTTCATGCCTGAACTACTTTGCCGGGTGCTGCTGAGGGTGAGAAGGAGCGCCTGGCCTGGATCCTGCAAGGCCCGACTGAGATGCGCTCCCAGCAGCGGAGCTGCTCCGGCTCCTCTGCCGGGGTTGTTTCATGGCGAGCTACTTTGCCGGGCTCTGCTGGGGGCGTGTCTCGGCTGTGCCTTTCAGGATCCGGGCCGGGCGCCTCTGCTCGCCCTCAGCAGCGCCCGGCAAAGTAGCTCGCACGTGAAAAAAGCCCAGCAGAGGAGCC
>JAKJMR010000080.1:2575126-2617507 GCA_024449315.1 Daboia siamensis
CAGGCAAAGTAGTGAAAAAAGCCCGGCAGAGGAGCCCATGTATGAAAGAAGCCCGGCAGAGGAGCTTTGGTCACGCCCCCCTGGCCACGCCCATCCGGCCCCCCGAGGGCAACCATAATGCTGATGTGGCCCTCAATGAAATTGAGTTTGACACCCCTGACTTAAGGCAACTTTTGACTAAGCTGGAAAAGGCTGGCCTTAATGCCAAGCAACAACATCAGATTAAATTAAAACTGATACATTTATTGTTTCCTTTCAAACTAATTAATTCAAACTATATTAGAATATGAAATATATAACTGAATGTCAAACATGTAACAGCCTACTAGATCGGGATGAAAATCGTTTAGGAGGGCACAGCCAATCAAAATGCAGCTAAGATTCAGATTCCGAATAATTGATACTGAAACACAAAACATTCACTCCATTAAACAATAATGCTTTATCCAGGAACCAAAAAAATAACAATTATGTGCTAAAGAGCATGGTTCATTTCCGGAACATCTAATTTGCTACCTAGAATGGAAAGATCTGAACGTCCCAGGGATGGTTCAGCTATTTCCCAAAACGAATACTGTATTCCACAATACAAAGCAGGTAAAATTATTTTGGATGTGATCAAATCTTTCCCCTAAAATAACTTCTAAAAATAGATAAACCTACCCTGGAACACCTTGATTGCTCTGTTTCAGGACTGGGCCATTCTGTTTTGCACAATCTGAATAATGCTCTTATGATATGCAATAATTACAGTACCGTATTTTCTGGCGTATAAGACTGGGCGTATAAGACGACCCCCAACTTTTGAGAAGATTTTCAAGATTTATCGTCTTATATGCCGGAAAATACTTACATGCCAGTTGCCAAGTGTCCGACACAAGCCCGATTCAGACCTGTCTGATGCAGATGGTGCAAAGCCCTGCCGGTTCCCGCCCGACTCCGGGCGGCTCTGCCGGTGCCGCCTTGAGAGGGAAAGGCGTGAGGCGCCTGCCACGGCTCCCCGAGGACTCCTTAGCAGCTGGGGAGCGCGTGCATGCACGCAGGACTGCCCTGCCAGCTCCTGCCCGATGCCAGCCTGCCCTGCTTCCTCCACAGTGAGAGGGGAGGGCGTGCCTTCCTGGGCTCATCAACTTGCAGCCACGCCGGAGCCGAAAGGGGCTTTTCCTTCCACCCACCCTTTGGAATAAACGCAAGAGCTCCCGGGGTCTGGCATTTGCAAGGGGGAAGGGAAGGGGCTTAGAGACTCTTGGGGGTGGGAAAGGAGAGTCACGTTGGAGGGGGGACTGGACTAAGGAGGCTTGAAGTTGATTTGCAAGAACGGGGGCGCTCGATTGATTTATGTACTATTTTCCAGCGTATAAGACGACTGGGCGTATAAGACGACCCCCCAACTTTTGAGAAGATTTTCATGGGTTAAAAAGTCATCTTATACGCCGGAAAATACGGTACATAAAACTTTCACATCAAGAAGCAGAGTATTTAGGAAGATTCAATTCTGGGAAAAACTTGTTCCTAGTCATCTTTATATATTTCCCAGAGACATCTTGCCACACATAATTCGGAAAAATACATATGAGGGAGGATCATTTCCTGTACTATAGCTTCTTAATCAATGTAATTCCAAACTTATTTTTGATAACTTGAAAGTTATGGATTCAAACCAATATATTTTATAAAAATAGACTTGATTAGCATTTATTATAGCTATTAATATCAAAAGACATTAATAGAAAACTATTAATGGTTCTACAGAAAAAGAACATAAGCACAGAGAAAAATATGATAGACTCATCCCTCAGAAGCAAATCCATGCCTCTTTATGTACACAAATAATTGGTACACCTGTGAGTTATTGCTTGGGATCTTCTGCAATTCCTTTCACAAAGTAATTTTTTTATTATCACAATTCTAGAAAATTTTTAAAAAGCTCCTAGCTCTTTTAGCTGGTCCCCATTTCTTTACTGTTCTGCCAACACTTCAATCTCTCAGGTATCTCATAAAACATGTATCTCTGATACATTATCCATAGTTCCATCCAGTAAAGCCAATTCCTCTATTGTGGTTAATAAAGATGACAGAAGTGGCAACGATGGCCAAGCTAATAGCCTCATTAGAGAAAAATCACTGAAGAAATTAATTTATAATTGGAAGTCTATGGAGATTCTCAGTCATCCAGGTCATAGTTGTCTCAAAGCTGCTTTTTCAATAGGCAAATGAACTGTTTTTTCCTTGAGGAAGAAGAAGAAAACTTTGATGAGAAGCAAAATGATTTCTTCTTCTACCTCAAGGAAAAAACAGTCCAGTTGCCTTTTGAAAAAGCATCCTGGACTTTTTGCAGGAGATGGAAAAAAATCAAATTTTGACTTAAGGATTTGAAGATTGTTAAATCTGAAAAGGGGGAAATATATATATTTAATTTATTTCGCCTTTCCTTTGGGGACGGGAGGAAATGGACAGTTTATTATAGTTTTAAACTAAGTCAAACACAGGCATTCATTATATCCTTGGAAGTAGAAGTTGAAAGTTATTCTTAGTATAAATTTGTGTTTTCCTTTCTTTTTCTTTATACTTTTTCATGCTTCTATCTCTGGTCTCCTTTTGCTCTTTATTATTTCTCTTGTTTGCTAATTTATGTTTTAAAATGTATGGTTTGTAAAATGTAATAAAACTGTTTGGAAAAGTTATATTCAGTAAAGCCATATGAAATTTGTACTCTGTGCTATGCAACCCTAATTAAACAGCGGAAGATTCACATTTTCCTCATCCTTCATACATTGCAAATATTTTACTTGAATGTGCAGCTCTTTGGATTTGCAAAAGTTCCTCTGAATCCAATGGAATATGTACCTGTTTTTCAGCTTTAACTATGGAAGAATCATGACAGCTTTCAAAAAGGAAAGCACTTTACTGCAGCAGTAATTCCCTTACAACTCAGCACAGATAAAACTCCAATCATGCCTTCCATAATGTTGAACTACCTAGGCCACAGTCATCAACTGATACGCTCAGTGGTACAGAAGGCAACTGATGGGAAAGGTGGATCTAGGAAAAGAGACACACCAGTCTAAAACTCCACTCAGCCATGAAGTCACTATGAATATCTTGGACTGTTCTGTACTTTTCATCTTAAACTGATTCAGAGAATACTGTAAGAATATAAAGCATGTTACTCATTGATCTCTCGGAAGAAGACTGGATTTAAAATCAACTGTAACCACAGTGTCAATATATTCTATATGGAACCTATATCACACTAATTAAACAAGCAAATTAAATAAACAAATGATGAGATTTGAGCATATTGAAAAAAAAGGGTAGTCTGTTGCAGTGATTTGATTAAGCTTCCTATAGGAAGCTAAATCTAATCATTGCAACAGACTACCCTTTTTTTCCCAACATGTTCAAATCTTGTCATTTATTTAATTTGCTTGTTTAATTAATCTCCTCTTTCTATCAGTAACTAAACAGTCATTATTTGGGAAAGAAAGGATGCTACTGATATTCAGGACATCAGAAACCAAGGCAATTACTTGAGTAGCCCAATCATGTAGAGAAATGGCCCACTGGACCTTGAAATCATTATATTTTAATTTCTTTAAATTGGCTTGCTAGTGAAGCTTCCCCAAAATATATAATACCTGTACTTTTCATTTTCTTGTCTATCAAAATGATGTTGATATGATGAATGGTTGCAGAAACGTGGTTTGTCTAAAGACGAGAAAGACTGGGGTGACATGACAGTGTGTTCCAATATTTGAGGGGCTGTCACAAAACAAAAGAGCGACAATGTATTCTCCAAAGCATCCGAGGGCAAGACAAGAAGTAACGGATAGAAACTTATCAAAAGAGAGAAGCAACCTGAACTAAGAAGAAACTTCATGGCAACAAGAACGATTAATAAGTGCAACAGGTTGACTTCAGATGCTGTTGGTACACCATCATTGGAGGTTTTTAAAAAGAGACTGGACAGCCATTTGTCCAGAAGGGTATAGGGTCTCTTAGTTGAGTAGAAGGTTGGACTAGAAGACCTCCAAGTCCCTTCCAACTCTGTTATACTGTGTAGAGAAGCCAAGAACTAAGATCTTCCCACCTGTAGAAGAAATCTAATATTCCCACTAGTTCTTCATTTGAAAAAGGTGGCATATTATTATTTCCCAAATCACTATTTGCCCACATATTCATTGAAAAAAGGCAAGAAACAGAGATCTATTATGCTTAAGGTCAATCCAAATTGCATTGAGCCATAGTCAGTTTTAGTTATGGTTTGTTGAATGAGCACAAGAGTAGATTTAAGCAACCAGTTAAGCTAAAACCAAATGAATTATGTCTCAGAGAAACAGGCAAACCAAGTTTTTCCAGCATTAATTATATCTTGTTGTTTCTTTTTATGAAAAAATGAAAATATTCAAATATTCAAACAGGGGGGGGGGCTTTCTCATAGCTATCAGACTACAAGAAATCATTTAAAAACTATGGGCAAGGATAGGAAAGCTTAGGTAAGAATCTGAATTTCAAAAACACAGACACCCTTTAAAATAATCTTAAACTGTTTTTCCTCTTGGTATTTTAATCAAAACTTCATACCAAGATTTGTGACCCTAGTCAACAATATCCTCCTATAGACTGACAGGAAGAACATGACCCTGCTTGTTATAATGGGGACATGATTTGCCATCCTTTTCTTTATCTACTAGTGAGTAACAGAGTGTGAATGAAGTGTAGGATCTAGGTTATATGAGTGACCGTAATACTATTATGATATTAAGTGGAAATGTCTATTCCCCCTGAGCCAATGTGGCTGGCCAAGTTATGTACACAAATGGGATTGGGCGTATGTAGCATTTATTTGTCTTTGAACTAAAAATCTTCTTGCCTGCCAAATGCCATACATCTTCACTAATTTCTAAATGAAGAATAAGCACAGTGAAGACTCACAAATAACTATGGATAATAAGTGTGTCATCTTCACACTGTCCCATATAGGGGAAAAAGGGCAAACAGTTCCATCTGAGTGCAAATTAATTAATAGATACACATTTGTCATTAGAAAGGGCAACTTTCAGAATCTCTTAAGAGGAACATTTCTCATATCTCCCAATAAGGAATTTCAGGCAAAATAACAGCATGGATCCGTGGAACTAAAATGGGAAGCTTGATTCTATTAATTAGGGGAATGAACAAGGAAGTGGCTTTTTCTTCCACTGGTAATGGTTACAGTAATGCTAAAATGATTATCTTATAAGGAATGCTATCCCATATAGATATACTGTACTTGATTATCATCTACTTCACTCTGCCCTCTTCATGTATTTATAAGGATAAATAAGCAACACCACTAAAATTCATAACTATGGTCTACAAAAGCTTATACGCCACAACATGTTAGTTAATTATTTCCAATTAGAAAGTACTACCTGATATGACTTATTTTAATACACTAACTATGGTAACATAAAACTAATTGTTAGAATTGTATAATATTAAGAACCTACTTGATGATTCCATCTGCACAGAACCTTCATGCTACATTTTTGAGCACATCCTTGCAAAGTGAGGTAGTCACTTGAAAACAATTATTAAATGAGAAAAATTAATGGTATTTACCGTCAACAAAGCTGGGACCTTGTAATGTGTTTTACGCCTTCCAGAGATGTGAGATTCTTCAAACCAAATGGTTTAAGCATGGTTTTGTGCCTAGATCTGTACAAATGGAAATTAATGACAATCCCCAATGGACTGAATCTTTCATTTCTTTCTTCATTTTCACTTGGCTATATGGTTAACTAGGCCAATTATCCATAATAAAAGTACACCAGTAAATAAATGTATGTATGTCCTCTTTTTAAAAAACAAATTGTTATTATTTTCATGCTGGAACTCAACTCTTTAAAACTTAATAGACAAACATTAAAGAACCACTGGTTTACTACAGGCTACAATAGCAATCCTATATATTTCCTTGTAGTAAGGCCCAGTGATTTCAATAAGACTTTCTTCTGCATAAAGTTCTACTATGAAATACATTTATATAATATAACTGAATCAGCCTGTTTATGTGGAAAAACAGCTTTACTTATAAAACAAAATATATTATGCAGCTCTGCAATAATATTACACAAGTTATTGCAGCTAATAAGTAGAGATCTGAATGTTAAAAAAGCAAGTGTATTATTAAATATCTATTAAAAGATTGAGGGTAAGCCCTTTACCTAATCAATTGCCAAAGAAGCAAAAAACGCATTCTTTATAATACAGAACTGGAACTTTAATCTGCTCTTGTTTTATTTAGTTTCTGTTTTTCTACTGACAAGTTACATCTTGCATATGATTGGAATGAAAAGTTTGTAAGCACAATAGTGTGGAGGATATTTTAAAAGGACTGTAATTATTCTATGTTATATGGCAAATTACTTATATATGTAAAACTTATTTTTAGTGCAACAAAAGTAAGAATTTTTCTGTGTTAAGAGTAAATTCTGATAAAACCTTAATGAATATGGGTGTAGGTACACAAAACTACAAACACAGAGAACAGACATTGAGTTGTAAGTTTCTGACAAACTAACGGTTCATTTAGTTTTAGTTCTGAGATGTGTGTTTTTGCAAAAAAGCGAGATTAGATTGCTGTAATTTCACACACCCCTTCATGGATTACTGCCTTGTCGTGGCGAAGGGGCTTGCGTAATTCAATGAAGCTATGAGCTATGCCGTGCAGGGCCACCCAAGACGGACAGGTCATAGCCGAGAGTTCTGACAAAATGTGATCCACTGGCGAAGGAAATGGCAACCCACTCCAGTATCTTTGCCATGAAAACCCTATGGACAGTACCAAAAGGCAAAACGATATGACGCTGGAAGATGAGCCCCTCAGGTCGGAAGGCGTCCAATATGCTACTGGGGAAGAGCAGAGGGCTAGTACTAGTAGCGCCAGAAAGAGTGAAGCGACTGGGCCAAAGCCGAAAGGACGCTCAGTTGTGGATGTGTCTGGTGGTGAAAGGAAAGTCCGATGCTGTAAAGATGTTCTCTCCATAGGAACCTGGAATGTAAGATCCATGAATCAAGGAAAGCTGGACGTGGTCAAACAAGAGATGACAAGACTAAACATCGACATCTTAGGTATCAGCGAACTAAAATGGACAGGAATGGGTGAATTTAATTCAGATGACCATCAGGTATACTACTGCGGGCAAGAATCCCTCAGAAGAAATGGAGTAGCCTTCATAGTCAATAAAAGAGTAGGAAAAGCAATACTGGGATACAATCCTCAAAATGACAGAATGATCTCAGTTCGAATCCAAGGCAAACCATTCAATATCACAGTAGTCCAAGTCTATGCCCCAACCACCGGTGCTGAAGAGGATGAAATTGACCGGTTCTATGAAGCCCTACAGCACCTTATAGAACTAACACCAAAAAATGATGTTCTTATCATCATGGGGGATTGGAATGCTAAAGTAGGAAGCCAAAAGATAACCGGAATAACAGGCAAGTTTGGCCTTGGAGTGCAAAATGAAGCAGGGCACAGGCTGATAGAATTCTGTCAAGAGAATACGATGGTGATAGCAAACACTCTTTTCCAACAACCCAAGAGACGGCTCTACACATGGACATCACCAGATGGTCAACACAGAAATCAGATTGACTATGTGCTCTGCAGCCAAAGATGGAGAAGCTCTATACAGTCAGTAAAAACAAGACCAGGAGCTGACTGTGGCTCAGACCATGAGCTTCTCCTTGCAAAGTTTAGGCTTAAACTGAAGAAAGTAGGGAAAAGCACTAGGCCGCTCAGGTATGAATTAAATCATATCCCTGTTGAATATACAGTAGAGGTGACAAATAGATTTAAGGAATTAGATCTGATAGACAGAGTGCCTGAAGATCTATGGACAGAGGTTCGCGACATTGTACAAGAGGTAGCAACCAAAACCATCCCAAAGAAAAAGAAATGCAAGAAAGCAAAATGGCTGTCTGAGGAAGCTTTGCAAATAGCTGAGGAAAGGAGGGAAGCGAAAGGCAAGGGAGAAAAAGAAAGATACGCCCAATTGAATGCAGAATTCCAGAGAATAGCTAGAAGAGATAAGAATGCCTTCTTAAATGAACAGTGCAAAGAAATAGAAGAAAACAATAGAATAGGGAGGACCAGAGATCTTTTCAAGAAAATTAGAGAAATGAAGGGAACGTTTCATGCAAAACTGGGCATGATAAAGGACCAAAATGGCAGGGACCTAACAGAGGCAGAAGAGATCAAGAAGAGGTGGCAAAATTACACAGAAGATCTATACAAGAATGAGCTTAACGTCCCTGATAATCACAGTGAGGTGGTCACTGACCTCGAGCCAGACATCCTAGAATGTGAAGTGAAGTGGGCCTTAGAAAAACTGAGCAACAACAAAGCTAGTGGAGGTGACAGTATCCCAGCCGAGCTATTCAAAATCTTAAAAGACAATGCAGTAAAAGTGCTACACTCAATTTGCCAGCAAATTTGGAAAACTCAACAGTGGCCACAGGATTGGAAAAGATCAGTTTACATTCCAATTCCAAAGAAAGGCAGTGCCAAAGAATGTTCAAACTATCGCACCATTGCACTCATTTCTCATGCTAGTAAAGTCATGCTTAAAATCCTACAAGCTAGACTTCAGCAGTATGTGGATCGAGAACTACCAGAAGTACAGGCAGGATTTCGAAGAGGCAGAGGAACTAGAGATCAAATTGCCAACATACGCTGGATCATGGAGAAAGCTAGGGAGTTCCAGAAAAACATCTACTTCTGCTTCATTGACTATGCTAAAGCCTTTGATTGTGTGGATCATAACAAACTGTGGCAAGTTCTTAAAGAGATGGGAGTACCAGACCATCTTATTTGCCTCTTGAGTAACCTATATGCGGGTCAAGAAGCAACAGTGAGAACTGGACATGGAACCACTGATTGGTTCAAAATTGGGAAAGGAGTCCGGCAAGGCTGTATACTGTCGCCCTGCCTATTTAACTTATATGCAGAGCACATCATGAGAAAGGCTGGGCTAGATGAATCAAAAGCAGGAATTAAGATTGCCGGAAGAAATATCAACAACCTTAGATACGCAGATGATACCACTCTAATGGCAGAAAGTGAAGAAGAATTAAAGAGCCTCCTGTTGCAGGTGAAGAAGGAGAGTGCAAAACTTGGGTTGAAACTTAACATTAAGAAAACTAAGATCATGGCATCTGGCCCTCTCAATTCCTGGCAAATAGATGGGGAAGAAATGGAGGTAGTGACAGATTTTATTTTCCTGGGCTCCAAGATCACTGCAGATGGGGACTGTAGCCAAGAAATTAAAAGACGCTTGCTCCTCGGGAGGAAAGCCATGGCAAATCTAGACAGCACACTAAAAAGCAGAGACATCACCCTGTCAACAAAAGTGCGTATAGTCAAGGCTATGGTCTTCCCAGTTGCAATGTATGGCAGTGAAAGTTGGACCATAAAAAAGGCTGAGCGCCAAAGAATTGAGGCCTTTGAACTCTGGTGCTGGAGAAGACTCCTGCGAGTCCCTTGGACTGCAAGGCGATCAAACCGGTCAGTCCTAGAGGAGATCAATCCTGACTGCTGTTTAGAAGGCCAGATCCTGAAGCTAAAACTCAAATACTTTGGCCACCTAATGAGAAAGAAGGACTCACTGGAGAAGAGCCTAATGGTGGGAAAGATCGAGGGCAATAGAAGAAGGGGACGACAGAGAATGAGGTGGCTGGATGGAGTCACTGAAGCAGTAGGCGTGAGCTTGGATGGACTCCAGAGGATGGTGGAGGACAGGAAGGCCTGGAGGAATGTTGTCCATAGGGTCGCGATGGGTCGGACACGACTTCGCAGCTAACAACAACAATTTCACACAGTACTTCCAACAAGACGCTTAAAACAGCTTTAAAGGTCATGCTGAAATGTAATGTAGCAAAGATGGAAGAGTGGTTCTTTGAAACAGTGCTGAGGGATTTTAGCTCAGTTCTGTCTTATACTTCTATTTTACTATTTAGTACAGAATTTGTTGCTATTGAATGCTCAATAAGGCATAAGTCCAACTTTACCAAATCCATCTGTATACTACAGAGTCACTAAAGGGTAAATCTCATGTTACCTTAATTTAACAAATGAATAATGCTTTTAAAACCTAAACTGGGGCAACAGGAAAACAATCCAGAAATGTTAGCATTTTAGATTCTCAGGTGTGGCTGAATTTGAGTTTTCTTGACACATGTCACTTTTTCCTATCTAGTAAGCTGTATAAACTTCCATAACTAGAATTTGACATTGGATAGATATCTCTTAGCATTAAAAAAAGAGAAGTCAGGGCACAAATCTCCAGGGAACAAAATAGTCTGTGGGTGAATAAGGACAGTCTATGACATTTTCAGTGTTATTTAAATGAAATTAACTGTAGACATAACTATTTCAAGTCAGTGGATGGCGAAGAGCTAGAGAGAAGAAAATGTCTAATAAAGATAAGTAATGGATTTGTGTGGCCCTGCTGCTGGCATTTCAGATGTGCATTTGTTACAGAACCAAGTTCAGGTCCCACCAGGATAAGATAAATGAAGCTTACCGACGGCACAAAGCTCTGAGGATCCAAACCCATGTATCTCATAATTGCTTTTTAGCACTGATTCAAACAAATCCTTTTGACAAAGTAGAGATAATCCTTTTGCTCACCAAATAAAAATAGTCTGTAAAATGTGGAAAGAATGAGACTAAGCCCTTTAAACGATTTAGCCCCTTAACATCAGGAAAAAAAGAGAAATTTGTAGAGTCTAGCAAGGGCTGTGAAGTTTATCATCACTCTCATTTCTAATTCATAACTAAGTACTGTATACATTTGGCTGATTTCAAATGTCCAACAGGGTAAGTCCAGCAGGAAATCCTAAGAAAGTCAAAGAAATATCCTGAAATAAGGAAAAAGGTGAACAGCTTCTGTATTACTGCCAAGAAAACAAGGTGGACACGTCCATGAAATCCCCAAGAGTCAGAAGAGGTTTTATATACTTTTCATTCACAAGAACATAGGATAAATCAGATGTTCTGACTCTTGTAATTTCTGCCGGAGTCTTTAGCTAAGCACAGAGGACCATTTGGTGCCTCCTGTCAACTATAATACGGCCTGGGTGGGGAAATGGCAATGGATGTTCAGAAAACAGTGGAGCTCAAAATCATTTGCATTTTGTCAGTGGAACCAGCAAAAATGATACAATCATTTGTGTAGGACATCTGCTAATTATGTGACCTTCAGCGTTAACCTGTTCAAATATGCTCCTGCTGATAATATAGGAGTGGATATATTTATTTACCTAGCTAATTTAATATATATGAAAACATGGAATTTATTATATTTTATTTATCAAGTTGAGGTACCACTTATCTTACTCTCAGAGTGATTCTGATACAATTCTTTCAGTTATAATGGAATAGTGACTTTGGGTGAAGATTTGCTTGTACAAAATTCAAGGTACGATCAGGAAATACAATGAAGCAGAGAAGATAAATAAATGTCAAAGGAGAAAACCAGAAATATGTGTTCTAGATAAGGAATTATGCATCATCACTCACTGTGACATGGAAAGAAGGGTGGCTATGTCTCAGGTAATGGCTTATGTTCAGAATATCATTCTTTTCTGAAAAAAATGCCATAAGATAGGGATTTTTTTTCCTTAAAGCAATTCGTGACCTGTCTCCCAACGAATGTGTAGATGAAGCCAAATTAGTTGTGCCATTAATCACTCTTTGGTTTTTGATAACAAAAGCTTTGAAACACAGGAACTATTTTCTACTGGCTGACCTTCTCAATCACCCCCCCATCCCTCCCAACAGCTGAGTTCCACTCTCTTTCCCTAGACAATATGACAATTTGCTTGTCCACCTGGTATCAGTATTGTCAGGTTTGTTTGGTAAGCTGTAAAATGCACCCTGAAGGTTACAAAAAAAGTAGCTGGAGACAAGAACTAGGGGTGATATTCAGTGTTGCTTCTTGATTGTATTTTAACAAACACACAAAGTCACTGAATTAAACCAAAACAGGTTTAAAACTAAAGCAAACCAAATAATAACAAATAGAGAATGCTCCTAAACCAGTGTAGGCCATCCTATTATTTGGAAGATGTTAATGGCCACAGTTGGCAAAGAAATGATGCCAAGGCATATAGGCATATGATGTCCAGGCATATAGGCATATTTGTTTGTAGTCATTATGAAGTTTGTTATATTTGTTCTTAGGCACCCAGAGTTGCATTTTGATGGGGCACCTATATAAATTTATTGAATGAATGTATGAATGAATGAATGGAGTGAATGAATGGAGTGAGTGAATGAATCAATAAGCATGCACAGGGATGGATGTGGTACGAATGCAATATTTGTCGACAGTGCCTTCAAGCAGCTACATCTTTTTCACACAATCACATGGCTGCTGTATCCTGAGCACATTTACAAGAGAGTGAACCTTTCTGAAATCAATCAGACTTACTATTTCTCAGCCTAATTTCAAAATCCTTTTGCAAGGGACTTTGGCAGGAGTGATCGATCCTTCCCTCAGTATGGGGATGAGAGAGAAAGAAAAAAGAGAGAGAGAAGAGGATGTCAGAAGGAAAAAAAAAGATGTCAAAGAGAGAGAATAGATTGTACCTACCCCAAAATGCTTTAGCCACTCCCATCAATAGATGATCATCAAGAACCAAGAGAATGTGGGCTGATGTGCAGAAGGAAAGAACATCATTATGTACCAGAGAACCTCTCTTTATAAGTATGACTCTGGTGTATCAATTGAGGTCTCACCAGCTCAGTTTTATACACATTATAAACACGCTTCACTCAGTCAATTCCAACATAATTTTATCATTTAAAATATGCTAGGAGGATGTTAGTTTCAAAGCAATTTTTTCCACTAATCTCTTAATTTTGGAGCCTACAGTAAAAAGCCTTTTTGTATGAATGCGAACGATTAGACTGAGCTCCCTTAAAAGCCACAGCATACTGAACAAAGTGTGTAGAATATGTTTAATTTTCCTGTTAGGATTTTGAGGTGCATGGTATATTCCCATAAATATGGGAGAGTAGGAACTAATCTTAAAATCAGAGGTCCTATGGCTAAAGAAAAAAGCAAATATGTTTTGCAATGACATTTCATGAGGTAAAAAATTAACACCCACATCACAGAATGTAACTGCAAGCGCTGGAAATTCCACAGCAACCACAATCCTGCCTGTTGTCTAGAAGAAAAAAGGAACATTCAGTGGCAAATTACACTGCTTCTTTGTTCAAAGGTATGAGGTTCTTCCCCCCCCCAAGTGACAGAGAAGATAAATAAATACAGCAAGTATGATGAATGACTATCATATGCTAAATAGCAGAAAATGTTAGCTTTCTGATTAAAGGAGAAAAAACAGAATCTCTCATGCCTAGCTTTAACATCATTTCTGATAGATAGCAGCTATATTTCAAAATACTTACTTTGACAGCTGTGTACTTTAAACTGCTTTATTTCTCTTTAAGTTTCTTTTTTTTTTCCAGAAGAGAGTGAGAACAAACAAAACTTCAACTTATGGTGATGAAAGTGCACTGAAAACAAGGCTTTTTCAAACACCCAAGAAAAACTAGGATATTCTAGCAGAAAAAATAGAAGCCTCAATCAAACTATATTTTGAATCATATGGCATTTATATTAAATGCACTTTAATTTAATGAGAACCTTTAAATGAAATTAGTTTTCTTAAAAGCAAAGTTCATCTGCTTTTAATACCCTTCACTAGTTCTAAACAAATAGAGTTTCTTGCAATGTTGTAAAACTTAAATGATTTCCTGGGGCCAAAATCAATCTCAACCACATACAATGATCAGTGGAATCCTGGTGGGGGAGATACTTTAAATTAAAAAAATAAATAAAAAAGATCATGGGCCCAAACTGTTGATTAAAACTCCACCCTTTTCACAAGTGTAATTTGTTGCTTGTGATTGCCACTGTGATCTTTTTTTTTAGTTACACCCCCCACCCCCAAAACACCTTATCAAGGGTTCAGATTATATTCAAACAACAACTGGATATGCATTGATCTCTTTATCTGAAGAATTATAAAATGGATCTTGAATCACAGATGATCTTATCAAGCTTATTTTTTTCCCAAAGCAAGATATAAGAGCATAAGAATTTTCTGGCCAACAGCTGCCTTTGACCGTGCTGTACAATGCTGGGGACTGTATGCAGCACCAAAAAAGTACAGTAAGCAGCATATCAGAAAGACTGGTTTTGATTTAATATATTAAATTAAGTATAGAGAGTTGTAGTATTTAAAAGTTAGAATGAAAACTGGGAAGACTTTGATTTTAATCTCACCTTCAGTCATAGAGGCTCCGTGGATGACTTTGTCCCAATTATTATCTCTACCAACAAAACAGGTCATGCAGTACCTCCTGGTAGTCAGCGTGAATGAAAAATACATAGGATATTCACTGTCCTGGCTGAATGGGAGGGGGCCATGTCAGGGAGAATAAAGAGACATTCTAGCTTCGAATCCGTTCAGGGGAGCAAATGTCTGAGATCAAATCCTTAGGTCTATATCTGCCACTTTCCAAGAGAATGAAGACAGCCTGGCAATATTTTTGTAATATTGGTGATCAACAATAAAATATCTGTTTGGGTCTATCCATGAGTGGTGCTAGTTGCTTGCATCAGATGTACACTGTATAAATATAGAGAAATTCCCAAAAGAAGTTTGTAGAAATAATGAAAAATACCCACACGGTTATGGGGTATACAATAACTTCCCAGAATACCTGTATCTCCACTGAGAGCTTAAAGCAATACAGTAGTTCTTAAACTGGGAGTAATTTAGGAATATCCTGAGGTTACACAATTTGTTATTGCTTGTTTGTGAGTTAAGGACCCATTTTGGAACAGATATTGCTAAGGCACTTGTGTAAAAAAACAGTGTGTGTTTGGAGGCTGTTTTTTGTTGTTGTTGTTTGTTGCTGTTATCTGAGATTGAGAAAAGGACTAATTGAGTCAAACAATTTAAGAACTACTAGCATAAACAAAGGTGGACTATTTATACCATTTTGATAGTTCAATCCAACAAAGTAAGGATGGGAAAAATAAACTGAGGTATGAAATGATTACTATCAGGAGATTCTGGACACAAGGCAGGTTATCAAAACAATGGATAAAATTAAATAAAATACAGTTGCTAAGATTGTTCTTCGTTTACTTAAAACCCTTCCATTCTTCCATATTAGAAACTGAAAGCTATACAGAAAATGTTGCGAGGACACATGCAGTGTCTTGAAACTTCAGTTATGCTAAGAGAAATCCCAGATCTCAAGACTCAGGTTTATAGTTAGATAATCAGAAACTGCTGTTTTTCTTTGAATGAGTTATGAGGAAGACCTGCTAGTAATATATCAAACTTTCATGGAACCGACATGCAAGTATCTCTGCTATTGATAACTGTAATGAAGAGAAATATAAGAACTGTTTCTATCAATAGCTAAAGATAAATAATTTTTTTCTTGACTTAAGGATTAAATTACTCAGTGAATGACTTTATATGAAGTAAACATTTTAAATCAGTGGTAGACCTGTAATTATTTTTAAATAAGCAGCTAAAGAAACTCTACTAACTTTATGTATGCGAACACACAGCATGTTATTCCTTTTCCTCAACCCATTCACAGCAAATGTGACAGCATTTGTGATAACAACTTCTTAACTAACATTGCTGGAATCTGTGTCCTTATTTAAGAATCAGTTCAAGTAAGCAAAAAAAAAAGATAAATATTTCAATTTCCACAGCACTACTGGGTTTTTCTGGTATTGAGTAGCTTTGCCTTCATCTGTGTCTTACTACAGTGTTTTGCTGACCATCAGAGACCATCTCTCATTTTGTTTTAGTTCAGTCTTTTCCTCTTGATTAGAGCAAGGCAAATCAACCAATTCTACTACCTCCCAAACCTGATACTGATTTTGCCTTGCTTTCGCAACAGCTATCCAACAAGTTTGAATATGAGTTGTGACTGCCTGCTTGAAACACATCACCTCAATAATTCTCAAACTATAGAAGCATGTCACACACATGGCTGTAACTCACGTACAGTTTCATGAAACAACACAAAAGTTGACCCGGCTCTATTTATATAACTGCAGTTGTTATAGCTATAATTTTGACCAAGTCAGAACAAACTTTACAAAAGTTTCAGAACGCTGATCCTTGCTACACTTTGTTAGGCCCTTGCTGGCAGAACAGGAATGACATATTCTGTGAACAGCATTTACTTCTGAAAGGTTTACAGGCTGAGGAGCTGAGGAACTGAGCAAAACTCACTCCTCAGCATTTTGTGTTCATAGCAGGGCCAAAAAAAGCTCAGAGCAATGATGAACGAGAACAGAGAAGACCTCCTTTGAAAGCTGCCGATGTTGCGTTAAGGAAAGCTAAGGATTTACAGTATTTACGTTGTTTTAGTTAAGCTTGCATTAACTATCCATCATAAAACCCTCCATGCTTTTAACACAATGTCCTTTCTTGTCATCCATCTATCCCTCTTTAAGTCAACAGACCAAAGCTAAAGTAATTGAGCTAGAAAAGGGCAAGAACATTTTTTTTACTCCAGCTCTACCTTCTCAGAGTAAAATACATAGGGCTATAAATGACAAAAATTATACATTTAAATTTCATTACAAAAGAAATCAACAAGACTAATTTTTCCAAAACGGGGGTTATATGAGTTTATCAATTCACATTCCTAATAACCATTATTATACACTTGTCTATTGATTTTTATAAAAACATTCTATGTAGTTTTTTTATAATTCTATAATCAGAACAAGTAGATGACAGAAAGGCTGAACGTACCTGAATAAGAGAAACATTGTGTAGACTAAGTCTGAAGAGGTAGTTCCTGTGTGAGCAAGCAGATGAAATTAGAGAAGGTTTAGTTATACAAAATATTTTATCTGAGTAAAGAAACATTATCATAAAGCATCATAAAGCATAAACATGATTTTCTATAGGCAATGAATCAAACCTAAAGGATCAAACAATTCCAAATATATAGTAAAGGTAAAGGTTCCCCCGCACATGTGTGCTAGTCATTTCCAACTCTAGGGGCCGGTGCTCATCTCCGTTTCAAAGCCAAAGAGCCAGCGCTTGTCCGAGGACATCTCTGTAGTCATGTGGCCGGCATGACTAGACGCCAAAGGCGCACGGAACGCTGTTACCTTCCCACCGTAGTGGTCCCTATTTTTCTACTTGCATTTTTACATGCTTTCGAACTGCTAGGTTGGCAGAAGCTGGGACGAGTAACAGGCGCTCACTGTTACGCGGCACTTGGGATTCAACCCGCCAAACTGCTGACCGACAAGCTCAGCGTCCTAACCCACTGAGCCACCGCGTCCCTTTTTCCAAATATATACTGCACTATATTAGCTGGTTTTTAAATGAATTCTGTAACATAAACAAAACTTTGAAAGGCTCGATCTTGTTCTATACAAAGTAAAAAGATAAGGATAAAGGTTTCCCCTGTCCAGTCATATGTGACTCTAGATGATGGTGCTTATCTCTGTTTCCTAGCTGGAGGAGCCAGCGTTGTCCAAAGATGCTTCTGTGATCATGTGGCTGGCATGGCTATATGCACAGGGAAAACTGTTACCTTCCCACCGAAGGGGTATCTATTTATCTATTTGCATTGTTTCAAACTGTTAGGTGGGCAGGAGCTGGGGCAATTAAATGGAGTTCACCCCATCACATGGTACTTGGGTCTTGAACAATAAAATCCCGACAATAAATTAAGGTTATCTCTATGTATAAAGAACATTTTTCCCCCTCCAAATAAAGCAAATTGAAATTTCTGATGCCTTAAGAAGCATTCCAATTCCATACTAAGCAATTTGTACCCAAGAAACACTGTAGATCTAACTCAGTGGTTAATATTGATCTCCAAGGTTTGATGAGACTATCCATTATTATGATTCATCATACAGTACAGTGAGCCAGATATTTAAATTGGATTTGGTTCTTCCCAAGACAGAAATTACTTTTAAGTGTTAAAAGTACAGTTGCACGATATAAGCTGTTCCAGTGAAAACTGCCTCTTGTAATTGACTAATGGTAATTTTGTCATACCAATGGAATTCAAGTCTTGCTCCAAATGTTCTGGGATTGCAATAGGGGGCCTATTATATTAGTACTACTTTTGCTTTCTTTTGCCACAGTTGTTCTACTTCTATTTGCAGGTCTTTATATTTTGTGATTTTTCCCATTCTTTCTCTTCTCTTCTGCTATCTCCAAGTACTGCAATGTCCATTATCCAAACTTTTTTTGTCTTTCTTATAATTATTATTCTTTAAAGTATTAGTTATTAAATTATTTTCATATACTATTATTTGGGGGCCTGAAACCTCATGAAGAGGTCAATGAGTTGAAGAGTCTAATTTAACCAGTCTACCAAAAACAAAAAATATAGCATCACCACATCACATCATAAATATCAAATATCAGAAAAATTAAGGGAGAGGGGGAGAAGCAAAAGACAATAGCATTCTTCATGTCATGTACACACAGATGGTCAACATATGAAGTCCGCTCTATTCACTAATAAAATGAATACTAATGACTTGTCACATACAGACAGCTGCTACAGGATGTAATTTAAAATGGCTCCAAATATTAAATATCTTCCATTGATATAAACCACACTATATCTTTGATGTGGAGGATCCACTGTCAGGTTTTCTTAAAAATTACAGGCAAAGATGTAAAGAAAAGAAAAAGGGACATCTAATTTGAATCAGGACAGCAGTGCTGGAGAAGAGTGCTAACCTTTTCAACATCATCAATTACTTCACCACCCAGAGCCCAGGCTCTTATATCCAAGGCTGCATTTTCTCCCTTCAAAGCAAGTATGAGTTTCTGGAAACAGCATTCAGATGGAAGCCACAGCACAAGGAGAATAGGGTTAAAATGTCTCTACTGCAGATCTGAACCTATTCCTATTACCAAGCTTAAGGTGATAGGAACCTCTACCACAAACTGCTTGTTCCATATATTGCTTAATTCTGAAATAATTAACATTTCCTCTGTCTCCCTCTTCCTGATCTTCTTTCTCCTTTTTTTTTTCTTTCAATGAACCAAGCAAACTCTACTTAAGCAAGTGCTGGATACTGTATTACAAAAGAGCATGGCTGTGATTTATGAATCCAACTTTCACCCTTGGGATTTCAAGTTCTGAGCATATTACTTGAATTTAAATTGTATCTGAGCATGCAGTCAACCCATCCTGCAAATCTCTCTCCTGTTGCTGCATCACATAATGAATACACCTCTTTTGCACACTGTATATTTAAAATATTGCATTTGTCTGCTTTCATCAATTTGAAGGCTTGAAGGTTATACATTTGCTATATTTTCATTATTATTCAACATATATTCTTTTCTTTTTATATGCACTCTAGGAGCCTATCTTAGTCCACTTACTATACCTTTAGGTTTGAATTTAATTCCAATTCATCCATACTCCTATGTCTTGCTATTGCAAAATAATACTATCCTACATAAAAGTATCAAGCAAATAATATAACTTTCTTAGGAAATGTGACCATCTATAAGCCTCAAGTCCCAGGTCACTCTGAGAAGGGCAACAAGAGGTTTAGCAGCTTTGCCTTCCCATTCTTGTTAAGAATGCTATTTAAATGCATTGGGTTTGGATAACTCATAAGAAAAATTCTGCACTAGCAATAGCCTGCCTCCTAGAAACAATGTATAATTTGACTGAATAAATAATTTTAATATTTAAGCTGATTCTTTCAAGGCTCTCTGATGGAAATACATCAGAACTAATAAAAATATCAATATGGGATAGCATATCAATTATAGCATATCTATTTCTGAACAAAATAGAGAACACATTTGCATTAACGTAGTATGTATTTTCAGCTCTAAACATTGTTGTGATTCTTCACCAAATTTCTAGGGAAATCTGGATTCATGTTGACAGGGGACTGGTGCAAAAACTTATGGAAACACCACACATGGACACACACAAAAGTCCCTCTGCTATGCCATCCAACACTATCTCAAAAACCAGTTACAAGATAAAGGAAACCATGTGTAATGCTTCTTAAAGAATGCAGAAACTATGTATATTTATAGGGTTAGTGCTGGAATTCTACCTTCTAAAATTGGAGAATTGGAGAATTGAAAATTGTATCAACCGATGATACCTTATCTAGAATGTCTTTTTTGCAAGGATGCCATTACATTTCATAACTAGCTGATCTGAGACCTTCCATACATCTGGAAGGCTGCAATATTTTATTTATTTTAACGTGGGTTATTTATATGTTCCTTCACCAGATCATTCTGAGTGGTGTAGATCTGTAAAACATTCAATAAAACTATTAACAACTATAAGTAGACCTCGATTTATGACAATTGGGATTGTTAGATGAAGCACACCCAATTTTATGACATTAAAACGAATGGTCATTAAGCAAATGATGTGGTTATAGTAAGCAAATCACATACTTATTTAGCATATCTGGTTTTTTTCCTTTTGAGTTTGCTTGTCAGAAGCTCCTGGGAAGGTCATAAAAGGCAATCACATGACCCTGGGACACTGCAACCATCATAAATGCCAAACACCCAAACTTTGAACACATAACCATGGGGATACCGTGATGTTGCAAGTCTCTTTTTAAGTGTCGTCATTAACTTTGCTAAAGGAATGGTCCTAAATCAAGAACTACCAGTACATAGGATCATAGCAGCCTGAAAAATCCATCCCCAAATGGATTCCAACTGCTTTGCATCCTCCCTTCAGAAGGCTCTATGGGACATCAGCTGTACACTCACAGAACAGATACTTACCAAACTGCACACCTGACAAAGTTGTGATTCTGAGTGTATTATCAGCTGGATTACAGTCATAAGACTTGGGTCAACATTAATACAGTGAAATTATGCTCCTGAACACAAAAATCCCTACTGTAGTTTATTGATTCTAAGAGAAGGCAATATTCTGACTCACGACCCAGCCAAAACTTTCAGGGAATTAAATCAGATAATCCTACTCTGGTATATTTAATTATAACCTATGCTCTAGTCTTATTGTAACTCCTTCAAAATCTTAATTCTGTCAATCACTCTATCAGCATCTCACCCAGCCAAATTCTATATTCAGTTTTCTACCAGTGCCCAAACATTTTTAAACTCTATTACTTGTGTTTTGGCATCCATATATTCACCAGAGCTGGATATAGCAGCATATATATCCATAGTTTATTACTCAAAAAGAACATGTATCAAAGATTTTAAGCAGATATTGATTAATTATGTCTCTGGAAGAAGTCAAACAGAACTATGAATATGACTGGACCGCTTTCCTAGGGGAGGGGGAATTGTGAAATAAATAGTTGAAGTCATAATTTACTTTTATTTTTGTCTTTCCTGCAAACCTCCACTGTCCACACAATGTACTGCATGCCCATTTGTATTGGGGCAGTTGTTTAGCTGCAATCTCCTTTCTAACTAAAAAAGAAAAGAAAAAAAAAGACAAAGAGCTCAACCATCCTTTCAAGCCGAACCAGTTGCAAGAGTATTTGATCTGGAAAAAGACATTTTCTCAATTGAAAACTGAAAAGAAAGCCAATTAATTTGCCTTTGAACTTTTCCCACAATGCCTGTTTTCCCCTCCTCTTTAGGAAGATTTAATGCCTTCTTCCAAACATCAGCATAACACACACTATCAGCCCCCAAAAAAGCACACAGTGGTTTTCTATGAAAGGTCCTAATCCTAATCCCAAAAGAAGGAAATACATAATAATGCTTTTGTATCCCTGACTTTCCTCAAAAGTTCCTCAAAATGAAATAGTGAGCACTTTGCACAAGTTCCAACAAATGTGTTAATGATGTCCGTTTCTAAAAGAAAAAAAAGGATGTAAAAGAATGCCACTAGGTTCTACCCATGCAAAAGTTGGCATTTCACTCTGAATGCAACCTGTGCAAACACTGGCTAAAAATAATGTAACCGGCTACTAGTGTTACTACTACAAGACATTTGGAAATCCACTGGAGGTCCAAGTATATGTTTCTAATTTGCTACAATTGTCTTCACTTTTCTCTTTGCTTTTTAAAATACCTCATGGCAACAACAGCAGGCTGTTCAGGCCAATACCCATTTGACTCAGCATTTCCTGGAATACCTATACGGTCACACCTGGAAGCCATGCCTGAAGAGCAAGTTTGTATGGTGGATCTCCATACATTGGCAAGAAAAAGCCTGATTTATTTTGGCAGCCACATAGGGCTCTCCAACACAAGTTTCTCTTTTGCACAGTGCTTCATGAAAGGCTAATATGGAGACACAGCTGTGAAGGGCCCAGCACTGATATAATGTAATGTATTTTAAAAAGGAAGAAAATAGTGAAAAACCTGGTCTCTGTTCGTTATGCAACATTTTCCCCCAATTAATTGGAAAAAAACACACACGCCCAGCTGCAACTAGCTAGAAGATCTCTTGATTTTTAGAGAGTCATGTATTTTTAGCACAGGCACTAATAACTACACATTATCTCTCTACAAAATGGGTTATACTTACATGCACTACAGAAATTTCACTTTATACAGAACTAAGGAACTATTCCAACTTCAAAGAGTTCAGAAAGATCTAAACAATACTGTTTGCATCATGATATCATACCCAACAAATTTCATATAGCAATAGCAATAGCACTTATATACTGCTTCACAGTGCTTTACAGCCCTCTCTAAGCAGTTTAGAGTCAGCATATTGCCCCCAATAATCTGGGTCCTCCTTTTATCAACCTCAGGAGGATGAAAGGTGAGTCAACTTTGAGTTGGTAAGAATCGAACTGCTGGCATGTGGTTTGTTATAGGCACTTCTGAAAATATCATAAATAACATGCACTGTGTAACCACTTTAACTTTTTCATCTTAACATAATTAATGTTGTAATTTCAAACACTGATAAACCGGTGGGAAATATTGAAAGGGTTTCAAATAGAAGGTGATGTTATTTTGACTCCTTGTTATATTCTTGGAATAAGTCAGAAAGATTATATAATGATAAAAGCCTTATGTAGAATAACAGTGTACAGTAAAGAAAATAACATCTGCTTTTTACATTTTCTCTTCTTGATCATTGGAGTTTTTGGCTGTCTCTTAATTACCTGCTGCTACCAAGCTGTTGTATGATTTATTCGTTTTAAAGCTTTTTCAAACCATTATGGAATTTTTGTTGTACTAACGATTAATTATTTGATTGACTGATAATCTACTTCTGCTCCAGTAAGCACTCAAGATTTTTATATATCTATATATCATATATATTAAAATAGAAAAATAACATTAATGTAGCATTTTGACACTATCTTCAAGAGATTTAAAACAGGTACATACAGACGTCCTGAAGATTTATTCTTATTATATCATCTAGGGAAACATTTTTCACACTTTAACTGGCTTTTAACTTACTGTAGCATAATAGAAAATGGAACAAGGAAGTGAATGTTTTTTACTGTTTTAAATGTTAGCACTTTTGACAAACATGAAGATGTGATCCTTCAATATTCGCTATAACAAAACACAGTAAAAAACAACAGGCATAAAATTCTTTAGCTACAGGGACTATTGGCAGATTATCTGTTTATCTTTAGGTTGGGATATTGGTAGTATAGAAATAATTTAAAGTACAAAAAAGATGCATTGGACAATTTACAGACAGACTATGTCAAATAAATAAATAAATAAATACAGAGTTAGTTCTCTCAGCATCTGATATTTAGATGCAAGGTAATACCCTAGAGAAGGGGTGTCAAACTCAATTTCATTGAGGGCCGCCTCAGCACTGTGGTTGCCCTCGGGGGCTGGGTGGGGGTGGCTGCATTGGGCGTGGCTTACTGAGTGGGCATGGCCAGCTTGACATTGCTTGTGTCAGGGGCAACTATGCAGGCCTGGGACAAATCCAAGGGTCTCCAGCAGAGAAGGGTGGGACCAGAACGAGTGCCGGAACATGGTCTACTGCAGGAGGTTCACCGTCCCTCTCAGGCCATGCAAGGGGGCCCCTGGATGGTGGTGCGGGTTGCCCAGAGCCTTGGGCTGTGGAGGTCAAGTGCACAGCTCTCAAGTTCAAGGATCCCGCAGCCCAGCCTAACCTAGCCCCACTTCCCAAGGGGGCGCCCAGCTGTGCTTACCTCCTCCTTAAGGCTGCTGCTGCTGTGCTCACTCTCCTTGGCCAAGTTGTTCATAGTGTTGCAAGAGGGCAAAATGTGTGGGTGAGAGGGAAGCCCACTCCCTCTTCATGTGAGGAGACCCAGCTCTGTAACCAAAGCATCCTCAGTGATAGGATGGGAGACCATAAGGAGAGGTCAGGAAGAGGGGATAAGGGGATGGTGAAAGGGCAGCAGGGTTGCTCAGGGCCAAGTGTTAAGGCAGGACTTCCCTCCGACCCTTCCTCCCCCTCATTATAATCTATCTTCCTTCCCTCCTTCCTTCCTTTTTTCCTCCCTCCATTCCTCCCTCCCTCTGTTCCTCCCTTTTTCCCTCCCTCCCTCCCTTTCTCTGTTCCTCCCTTCCTCCCTCTGTTCCTTCCTCCATTACTTCCGTTTGTTCCTTCGCCTTCTCATCTCTTTCCTTCCTCTGCGCTCAGGAAGGGGTGATGGGAGGGGGAGAGATTGCCAGCACTGCCATGTGGCTGCCAGTTTTGTAATTCCACATGGGCAGGCGGGGGTTGTCCCAGTGAAAGAAAAGCCTTGTGGTTGTGAGGCTGGAGGTGCTGATGGTAGGAGGGGCAGTTCTGATCTACAACCTGGTTGCGTCCATCAAAACCAGAATGCTCTCAGCCTTACATCCATGGGGCAGTCCTGGAACCAACCCTGGAACCAGCAAGAAGCAGCCCCACCACCTCTGTCCTGCCCCCTGCGTGTGCGCACAGGAGACGGCCAGCACCAGCATCCTGGGTGAAGTGGCCCTGCGAGGCAAGATAGCCAGCAGGGACGCTGGACTCCACTTGTGCACATGCCCAGGCCAAAGGGCAGGGCTGCCCTGTGAATCTAAGGCTGAGCGTGTTCTAGCTTTTATGGACGCAACCAGGTTGTAGATCAGTGCCTGGTTGGCCTGGGCCGGTCTGAGGTGCAGCGGGCTGGTCCTTCACTGTTTCCAGAGCAGGTCCTCAGGCCGGACGGACCCACATATTGGGCAGGACCCGACCCGCAGGCCTTGTGTTTGACATGTCTGCACTAGAGAAATAACAACAGTATTCTACAAAGAGAAGGTTGCCAGCTCCAATTTAGGATGCTGATTTTAAATCTTAAACTCCTTAATGTCATGAGACCAGGTTATCTGAGGGATTGCCTCTCTCAAATTATATCAACCTGGCTGTCTCTGATTCTCTTTTTAGATTCAGCAGATAGGACATGTTGCCGATACTATCAGCCAACGACCTACATTTGGCAGGTCCCAGGTGAGCTTTCTTTGCTGCGGCACCTGCATTTTGTAACACTCATTCTCTCCACCAGACTTTAGATTAGCTCCATCGCTTTTGATGTTCCAGAAATCCATCAAGATCTGGTTATGCCCTCGTGACCTTGTTTAGATGATTCTACTATTGAGATGGCTCTCTCTCTCTCTTTCTCTCTCTCTTTCTCTCTCTCTCTCTCTCTGGGATCTGTATATATTTTTAGTTTTAATTATTTTCATTTTTAATGCTGATTTTTCCATTTTAAATGTCTTGTTTTTATACATGTATTCTTTTTTACTAACAATTGTACACCACTAGGATGGGCTGATACATAAATTTGATTATTAAATAAATAAGTAGACAGCCAAATGGACATTCACAACCAAGATAATCTTTGGTTCGATAGGGAATATATATCTTTTTTTAAAAAAAAATGATGATAATATATAAATGTGTCCCAGAGGAAAAGTGTAACAGAACAGATCTATGATTATTTGTAACACTCTGCGACAACATCAACAAGGTAGCATACTAATTATATAAAGCTGGAATAATAAAGCTGGAAGTTAGCAGAATAATGGAAAAGTGGTCACAGTTTACAGAATTAAGCAAGGGCCAAAATAAGGAATTCTGCCATAAATATACTACTGGTGTACTATATTCTCTCGCTTTCTCTTTCTGTCTCTTTGCCTCTGCATTGCTTTTTTAGATACAATTTCTTGTCACTTCTTGTTCATAAGGGGAATTCGGCAGTCACCTTAGCAAATTTCCTCTGTGTACGATACTCTATAAATATGATTAATTAAATAATTAAATAAAATCTACTATAATTTGTCTTCCACTTTTCTTTAGCTACTTTTACTTTGTCAACAGAAAGGCACCTCACTTTCCTTTGGTTTTTGCATTTCAGGTTATTTTTATTTGTTTCATCTTTAATGGGGCCATGAAATTCAATATAGAATTTTGCAGACATTCTATTTATCAAATATAACCCATTAAATCTATTACTGACCTTTACCATATAATAAAGAATAATGCAGAGGTCATATCTTGTTCATCTGATAATTTTTTTTCTTTGGTTTACATTGTAATTTTGTGAGGAAGAGATCATGATCTAAAATACATTCAGTATCAGACCTTGCTTTTGCTGACCGAACAGAATTTCTTCACAAGATTTTTTTTAAAAAATGTATTTGTTCTAAATATTAATCTATTTGATTTTCTTGGTGTCTCCTTCTTTGTTTCACACACCAATACCACATTTTTGGCTTTTTTCAAAGTTTATTTTACTTTTAATAGAATGGAGCTATTCCAGTCTCCTGTAATTTAGTATGACCCTTTTTGTGATGTTTGGTCAAGGTACTGCAAATTATCACGGAACTGTACAAATTTTGCTTCCTCTGCATCTGTGTTTGGAGAATAGGTTGGCTTGACTTGAATTTAAATTGAGATTATTCTGTCTATTTAGGGAATCATGTCCAAGCACTGACTTTTTAACATTTTTGTCAATAATTAATGTCACTTTATTCTCTAAAGGCCATTCCTTTAAAGGCTTTTTAAACCTTATCTTTATTATTTTTACAAATAACTCAAAATGGCAAACATACCTAATACTCCCTTCTTCCTCCTATTCTCTCCACAACAACAACCCTGTGAGGTGGCTTGGGTTGAGAAGTGTGTATGTCCCAGAAATCACCCAAATGGCTTTCATGCCTAAGGCATGAATTTTGTAAAATTTGATAGTATTCTGTAAATACAATAATTTAAGTTCTTTAACAATACAGATTTTACCTTCTCATGACTGGAGCTGTGGAATAGGGAACAGACTGAGGAGGCAGAGCTGCAGGCTTGCTTTGATTGCATGGACTGCAGTGTTTCTGAAGCTGCTTCAAGCAGACTTGGACGGATTTACTGGTATTGTGACATCGTATACTAGCTTTTGTGAGGACATGTGTGTCCTTACCAAGAGCTAGGGTATATATAACAACAATATGCTTTACTTTACAACAAAGCTAAAGCTCCATTGCACCAAAGAGGAAGGCTACAGGAAAGGAGATAGGATCTTGTACAATCAGGCCAACAACATATTAACAAGGGAGATCTGGATAGCAAAGAGAAACGACTCCAAAAAAACTGTGAAATCAGTTCTCAGCTAATGAACCTGCAACTGTGAGGAAAAGCCTGGAATATCACTGGCTACCACAGGCTTCCTGAATGTGACCTGAATGTGTTCTACTATAGCAGGGGTGTCAAACTCAATTTCATTGAAGGCCACATCAGCATTGCGGTTGCCCTCAAGGGGCCGGGTGGGTGTGACCTGGGTGGACATGGCCTACTGGGTGGGTGTGGCTAGAGTGTGTATGGCCTACTGGGTGGGCGTGGCCAGCTCTACATTGTTCGCATCAAGGGTGCCTATGGGGGCCTGGGCAGGAGTGGGACAGATCTGAGGGTCTCTGGCAGGAGGAGGGTCTCTGGGCCAGGGCCAAGGCAGTGGGGGCCGTTCCCTCTCTGTTTCCAGGATGGCTTTGTGGGCCACATGAAACCACTTCACAGGCCAGATCTGGCCCCTGGGCCTTGTGTTTGACATGTCTGTACTATAGGTTTGAGAGGAGATCACTATTATTTACCACTACCTAGCCCACTTTAGATACAACAGTAGCCAATTGCCATTCTTACTTCCTCTACCCCAAGTTACTACTCAAGCTGCAATTCCTGTTCTACAATGGAGTGATACATCACTTCATCTGGAATCTAGATTGGTTAGAAGAAGACATCCCTTTATCCCAAGAACAAGCTTTTAAAGAAATGTCTTGAGTGTACTCCTTTTTAACATGATTATCACAGCCAAAGTAGTTTTGGATTGAGTGATATTAGGACACAAACAAAAAATAAAGATTTTTATTTTACCAACGACAACTCAGGCAAAGCTTCAGAAATGGGTAGCTGAGGTTGAGATCTGTATATCAAAGTTAGCAATTTTTAATGATCTGGAACAAGCAGAGGGAATAAGGAAGTGTAATGCAAATTAAGGTTTTAGTGCTGAACTCTAACAGCACTGAAATGAAAAATTTAAAATAATTTACCTATCTGTTTTTACTTTCCCTGATAACTTTACCTTATTTATTGGAGTTATCCCAAGGCTTTTGGGAGGGCCAGCCTGAATTCCAAGGTTCAATCAGCCACCAAAAAAAAAAAAAATCTAGTTCTTAAAGACCAGAACTCTCAGCCAAGACTACCTAGGAAAACAAAAATGTCTAACTTCTTTTCAGAATCCTACCACCCAAAAAGCCACCAGGGAACTAAAAAATTATCTTGGGAGTACTACATGCTTGAATTTCTGGAAGAAAAGAGAGATATAAATTTGAGATTATTCCCTTGATCCAGTTTGCTTTTTTTGACAATCTGGAGACATAAACCAGCACCAAAAGCATGCAGACATTTAATTTCTGGGACCACCTGTAAAAAGTCATAATGAGAGTTGCATCTATTCATATGGCCATCAAAATTTCTCAAAAACATCTTTCATATATTATAAATTGGTCCATCCTGCTCATGCTTGCAGAAGAGACCTACTACAGACCACACCAGGCAAGGAATTTTAGCTGGGGGATCCAGGACAAGAATCTTTTCTTCCATGGTCCCTGCCCTTTGGAACATCTTGCCCCCCACTTTTAGCCTTAAGGAAAAACCTTAAAATTTGGCTATGCTGACTGGCAAGGAATCCTGAAGAAGCTCCTGGCTGGAGGCACATTAACAGAAAAGGCAACCCATCTCTCCCCTTGATTTTTAGCTTATTTTATTTTTTTATATTTTTAATCTTTTTTTTTTCATAGTCATACCAGTAATCCTCAACTTGTGACCACCATTGAGCCCAAGGCAGTTGTTAAATTAATTGGGCCTCATTTTATCACCTTTTCTGCCAAGCAAATCCTTGCAGTTGTTAAGTGAATTGTACCATTGTTAAGCAAATATGCTTTCCCTCACTGACTACTTGTTGGAAGCTGGCTGGGAAGGTTACAAATGGTGGTCACATGAACCAAGGACAGTACAACTGTCATAAATACATGCCAGTTCCCAAGTTCCTGAAATTTGATATGTGACCATAGGAATGCTGCAATGGTCAAAAGTGTGAAGAATGGTCATAAATCACTTTTTTTCAGAGCTATTGTAAGTTCGAATAGTCACTAAATGAATGGTTGGAAGTCAAGGACCATTTGTAATTGTTTTGGCATCTGTATGTTTTATTGCACTGCAAGCTGCTCAGAGTCACCTTGCACTGTGAAATGGGCAACATATAAAATTAATAAACAAAGAATTCATCAAAAAATTATATAAAATATTAAAAATTATATAAAAGAAATATTTTATAAATCCTTCTAAGTTAGCAGTGATTTTGCAGAATTTTTCCTGACATCTCTTCTGGCTGTCCTCTTTACCCACTCTTCTTGAACCATTTAACATCACCAATGAGAACTTCTGCTGCCCTTTCCAAAGAAATAAATCTTTGCTCTTAGATTTAATTTTTCACACCATTTTTGTTTCTGCCACAAATTAATACAGTGTTTCATCCAGTAGTGCAAGCCAGTACCTGCACACAATTTAATACAAACATCCCCAACTCCTTAAGCATTTTGTTTCTAAGCATCCAGTCTGGGATGCTCTTGTCTCAACAAGATGTAGCACATTTGGCACAATTCATAAACATCAGAAATAAAGAAAAAACAGCACAGTATGTGTAATCTTTCTCATATGTTCTTTATCAAAAAGCCTCTATGTGATTTATGTTTATCTCTTCACTAGACCAGAGGTCCCCAACTTTTTGGGCACTGGGGACCGGTTCCGTGGAGAGAGGTATTTCATGGACCAGAGGGGGTGTGGTTTCATGTACTGCCTGCATCCCGCAGATGGGGCTTTGCTTGTTTGTGCGGCCCGGTTGCTGGCATGCTGCGGCCCAGTGTTGGTCCATGGACCAGGGGTTGGGGATCCCTGCACTAGACACATCCAGCACTGCACTAACTTTATCTTATCTCTGAACAAGAAGATAATATCACATTGCTACCCTTTAATTGCCATTTCCTTGCTCTTTGGAAATGCTGTCATTCCAGACATGTGAGGAATTAAATGCTGTTTTTAAACTCTCAAAGTAGACATAAAAGGTCTATCAGCCCACTTTTCAGAGTGACAAATAGCCTCCAGGGAACCTGAATGATGAAACCAGATCCAAAAGGCAGGAGCCTAAAATTGAGGATGGAGCACTCCATAGATACTGAACTTCTTGAGTGGTACAGTGGTATTCTACAGTTATCTGAATTCACAATTAGGTTTTGACAAGCCCCCAAAAGCCAGCAATAAACCAAAATGTGACAAATGGATATTCAACTTCTTTTTTCCTGCAGGCCAACATTTTTGCCAGAGGAAGACTGCATAATGCAATAGGCATTGAAAAGACTCAACAGCCAAAAAGAAACCTGTTCATATCCTTGGATAATCTCACTTATAATATGAAGATTGAGCTATTTCAGAGAGCTGCTTTAAGTGCTATGTGATAATATCTCAGACACTTTGAGTTACAGAAATACTAAGAATTTAAGAAGGTGTAATTTAAGTTCTTAAATGCTGTCAGGATATAAATGCTACTTATGAATAAACTAGGGACTACTAATTTTATGGTGGCATTATTAGTAATCGTAGGTTACGCAAAGGTTATGGGGAGGGGGGTCATAATCCTTTTCTGCAAAGTGTTCTAGCAGTAGCACAGATTCAAGTTCATTCAAACTGAAAATTCTCCAAGACAAATTGCCTGATATTCTGGGGCTCTAGTATGTAACTATGTGAACATGTTCTCCGTTAATGGGCTGAATTCTTTCTTTCATCTAGTTCTGTTTCCATACATGTGGACACCACCTTGCTGAGAAAAGATTTTATAGCCTTTATGATCCATAGGAAATGACAGCTTTTTGCTTCATTAATTCCTCATTTTACTTACACTTTTTCCCACAAGAATGACTGGCAATTTTCTCCTCTTCAACATTATTACTGCATTTCTAAAACCTTTCTACATAAATTAAGGCTTTGCTTTAAAAGCAACATGGAGTGTGCTCGCAGGCTGAAAAAGCAATCACTTTTTGCAGAGTAACATTCAGGCAATGAACTAGAGAAGCGATCTTGCTCCAATTAAAAGGTTCTAATTTACCTGGCTCCAACAATGAGTTGATTCCTATTGGCATCTAGAGCAAGCTGAGAGAAGTCCCGTACACCAGAGTATGTGAAATTGGAAACCCAAGGCTTCAGATCTGCAAAGAAAAATGAAAAAGACAGAAGAACAATGACATTGTTTCCACATGGCATTCAACTAATGGATCTCCAATGGAGTATCATTCAATATGTGAATAATTAACAATCTATGAATTCTATTTTGATATAATGAGGGGGGGTCACCAAGGTAGCAGCTACTACAGCAAGGTCTGTCAGTTTTCTAATTAATTCAGTTCAGTTTTCTAATTTTAATAAAGTTGATTCAATGATCAGTTTTCTAATCTATGTTGTAGGTAATGGAAAGAACTCACTGTAGCTTCAGATCTTACTATCAAAGGCTGGGCAAAGGCTATTTAATGGCAGAAGTTTTTATGGTATAAAGCTTTTTTATATAAAAAATCCCACTAGCAGGAATGAGGAATATTTATTAGAAACTATAGAAGGATGTGGAGATCTGAATCTCCTGTAATGCAAGAGATTTTGGTTTCCTTGTGTTGAAAAACATTAAAACGTTTGGACTTTCATCTTCCATCCTCTCTGAATGGCAACTTTCCTCTAAAATTAGACATGTATCAGGTTATTCTACTAAAATAATAAATGGGACATAATTATTCTTAAGGTTTAGTCACAAGGAATTTTGGCAGATAAAGGCTTTCTTGAGCAAAATTAAAAAAAACAACAACCCTGCATAACCACATATAAACATAAGACATAAAGTTCTATTAAAAGCTCTCAAACTGTGCTTCAGTTAGCATTTGGTGTATAAAGGATCTGACCAAGATGGAACAAATAATCCAGTGCGTTAATAGAAAAGATAACAGTTCAAGGTAATAGAAATTCTGCTCATTACCTGTGTTGCAGTTAGACAGATTTATTTAAGGGGAAGCAAAAAACAGTAGAATATAATATTTCTAAAAGAGATGTTTACTCCCAAATCATTTTAAGATGAAGCCTTAATTTTATATTCTTTGGAAAAAGAAGCAGTGTATGTATATAAAAAAATCTAACTCTATCCAACAACCTTAAAACACGTGAATCACAAAAATAGAAATGTTTGTGAAATTATTTTCAGGATTACCAACTGACATTCAAAATGTTACTACAGATTGTAGAGTATATGTGTGTGTATTTTAAAGGCATTATTTCTTGCAGGAAAGAAATAATCCAATAAAATTAACTTTCAGGTTGCCTTATCATTAAAAGAATAGAAGAGTTTTTGGCTTTTAGTTTTTCCCATGGTATTATAAGTTGTATAATTGTTTATTCAATTTATATCTTGTCTTTCTGCTCAGATGAGCACTTAAGGCAGCTACTATAATTAAAATACATGCGCAGGCACAATGTAAAGATTAACACTAAATGCTTTCAATATTAAAACATTTAACAACCAAAAGCTTGATTAAAAAAGATGGGTCCTTACAATTCTTTTAAATGCTGAGAGAAATGAGTCAAATTTCAAGGGAGTTACAGAAGGTGACCATGGGTGTTTGGGTATGTCTGTGTGTCCTTTAAAAGGGCAGATTTTAACATTGGTTTCTAATGGCAGAAATGTTGTGTTAGATCACAGGTGTCAAACTCGATCAAGTCACGTGACATATCATGATGTATGTAAATCCTCTTTGTGTAATGTTATCACAGTTCCTGTGATTCTCTGGAAGATTGCGAATCCAGATGCCAGATGCAATCCCAGTGTGACCAACCCTGAACAAAAAAGTACTGCAAATTATTAACTGCAGTATGCCAGGTGTCCCTCAGCTATTCTTAATACAGTACAAAATACAGATCATGAATATCAATCGCTAGAGGAGATTCCAAAGAAGGCTAAGAAAATCTCTTTGCAATCACTCCCAGAAATTTCATTTACGAATGAATATGCATACGTGTGTGTGTGTGTGTGTGTGTGTGTGTGTGTGTATTTTCATATTACAAATGCATAACTAGAAGCTCTTTCTAAGTAGGACTTGTATGTAAGTCCTTAATCCCAAAGAGACTTGTTTTAGACATACAATGTTTTTGGACATGGAAATTCCTTCCTCTAGATCGTAATGTGAGTCTCTCTGTTTCAGTGTTCTCCATCCACGGACATGAATTTTTCAAGCCCTCACAATCATCACTGAAACAAGGAAATAATGGAGACTAACTTATCAAGGCTGACCCAAAACCACTTTCCCAATGCATCAGGATTTGCCAGGACATTTGGTAATATGCAAACCCACAACATATGCCAAAATATCACCAAGGTATCAGCTAACTAAGGTATGTAGGAAGCACACCACAATAGTAACGGGGGACTTAACTACTCTGACATCAGCTGGGAGACAAACTCTGCACCTAGTGGAAGATCAAACAGATTCCTGACAAACCTAGCAGACAACCTTTTTACCCAAAAAGTAGAGAAGGGATCTAGGGGATTAGTCATTTTGGAACTAATTCTCACTAACAGAGATGAAATGATAAAAGGTGTTGAAGCCACAGGAACCTTGGGGGGAAGTGATCATGCAATATTGGAATTCAACATTCTGGAAGCACAAGCAATAGAACACAGTCAAACTAGAGTCTTGGACTTTAAGAGAGCAAATTTCAATAAACTTAAGAGAGGTCTTGGGAAGGATTCCATGGATGAGAATTCTCAAGGGGAAAACAACTCAAGAAGCTTGGGAAATTTTGAAAAGTGAGATAATAAAAGCCCAGTCTAGCACAATACCAATGAAGAAGAAAAATAACAGCTCTCAAAAGAAACCAGCATGGCTGCATAAAGAATTCTCTGATAAATTGAAAGATAAAAAGGACAAGTATAGAAAGTAGAAAGAGGAGCACATAACTAAGTCAGAATATCAGCAAATAGCCCGAGCCTGCAAAGATGAAGTGAGGAAAGCTAAGTCTCAAAATGAACTAAGGCTTGTGACCAAAATCAACAATAACAAAAAAAAGCTTCTTTCAACATGTAAAAAACAAGAAAAAAGTGAAGGAAATGATTGGTCCATTAGTGGGTGAAAGTGGCAAGAAGGTGACAATAACAGGAAGAAAGCAGAACTATTTTTTTTTGCATCCATCTTTACACAAAGGGAAAAAACAGTCCAACCTATCAAAAATAGTGCCATAAAAAACAGAATAGAAACACAACTTAAGATAGGTAAGAAAATGGTAAGTGAGCACCTGTCCAGCCTAGACGAGTTCAAATCACCAGGAATGAATGGATTACACCCCAAGGTTCTCAAGGAACTGGCAGACGTGATCTCAGAACCACTGAACTATATTTTGCAAAGATCCTGGAGCACCGGGGAAGTACCATAGGACAGGAAAAGAGCTGATGTAGTTCCTATCTTCAAAAAAGGAAAAAAAATGGATCCAGGAAATTACAGACTGATTAGCCTGACCTCAATACCTGGGAAGATTCTGGAAAAGATAATCAAACAACGAATCAGCGAACACCTAGAGGCAAACAAAGTCATTATTAAAAGCCAACATGGGTTTGTCAAAAACAGATCATGCCAGACAAATCTTATTGCATTCTTTGACCAAGTGAAAAAATTAGTGGATCAGAGGAATTCTGTGGATATAATTTACTTGGACTTCAGTAAGGCATTTGATAAAGTAGATCACAACCTACTACTTGATAAGATAGAAAAATGTGGGTTAGAAAGCATCACCACCAGATGGATCCATAGCAGGCTGACCGGCTATACGCAGCGTGTGGTCCTCAATGGAACCGCATGTGCAGGGAGGGGAGTGTGTAGTGGGGTGCCCCAGGGCTCTGTTCTGGGCCCAGTGCTCTTCAACATCTTCATCAATGATTTGGATGAGGGGATAGATGGGGAACTCATCAAATTTGCAGATGACACCAAGCTGGCAGGAATAGCCAACACTCCAGAAGACAGGCTTAAGATACAGGAGGATCTGGACAGACTCAAACACTGGGCGCTATCTAACAAAATGAAATTCAATTGTGAAAAAAGTAAGCATCTACATTTAGGCAGGAAAAATCAAATGCACAGGTATAGTATAGGTGGTACCTTGCTCAAAACTGTGAAAGAGATCTCAGAGTCCTAGTGGACAATCACTTAAATATGAGCCAGCAGTGTGCTGCAGCTGCCAAAAAAGCCAACACAGTGCTAGGCTGCATTAACAGAATCAAGATCACGTGAAGTATTAATACCACTTTACAATGCTTTGGTAAGCCACACTTGGAATACTGCATCCAGTTTTGGTCATCACGATGTAAAAAAGATGTTGAGACTCTAGAAAGAGTACAGAGAAGAGCAACAAAGATGATTGGGGGACTGGAGGCTAAAACATATAGGAAACGGTTGCTGGAATTGGGTATGTGTAGTTTAATGAAGAGAAGGACGAGGGGGCACATGATAGCAGTGTTCCAATATCTCAGAGGTTGCCACAAAGAAGAGGGAGTCAAGCTATTCTCCAAAGTGCCCAAAGGCAGGACAAGAAGCAATGGATGGTGGAACAACCTGCCTCCAGAAGCTGTGAATGCTCCAACACTGGAAGTTTTTAAGAAGAGACTGGACAGCCATTTGTCCAAAATTGTATAGGGTTTCCTGCCTTAGCAAGGGGTTGGACTAAATGACCTCCAAGATCCCTTCCAATTTATTATTATTATTATTATTATTTTATTGTTATTGTTATCTTAGCTTATTAAACTGCTTTTTTAAATTATTTAATATAAATTTATTTCAAGCATGGATTTGTCTGAGCTTAATAATCAAAACCTGCATATATTAGACAGGAGAACAATATAATACATGCATTCTCCAGAAGTTTGGGCATTTTTGCTCCCTGATCCGAAGTCATTTTCCAATAATGAAACCTATGGATCCTATTTTATTTAATTTCTCTTGTCATTTCCAACAAACTTGAGTTTTTCCTCTTTGACAAACACATTTTGAAAAGACAGCAGAAAATGTAAGTCTGTTCCCATTCCTCTTCTTTGTTTTTCATTTGACACACATCTCTACATTTAAATAGCAAACAATATATAAAAGTTGCAGATAAAAAGAATTGTGGGGTGAAAAAATATGTGCACTATAGGCAGCTCAGTCCTCTGTCTGATAGTTTAAATTAATGATGTCAAAGCAGAGAAGTAACAGGCCCTGAGTTCTACTTATGACCATGGGTAGCTAAGTCTATAAAGAAACCCTTTGTTTGCTAAATTAAAGGCTGCATGACACGTAACTTCATAGATTTAAACCTTTATAGATTTGGGGGATGATTAAACACAGCATGGCTTTCCCTGATAGTCCAAACTGCCAGTTACCCCAATTCACACCATGACCAGGCTTTCTGCATTCATGCTATTCTCTCAGGGGATAGAGGATCAAACAATCAGATGGCTATGAACCAAGCACTTGGGGGGACACCCCATATTAAATGTCATGGCCTAAGGTCAGAGATATCTTGGGAATAAACACACAACTGGAAGAACAAACCTCGCATCAATCAGATGCGTATACCTCTCTACAATAAATAAAATTTACATATAGAGATCCAATGAACTCTCACATCTTTCTTGGGGAGATAGCTTCCTTTATCTTCTTTATTTTTCTTTCTTTCTGTCTCCTCTTAGAACAGTGCCTCGATTTGGACTAAAAGCTTTCAAAAAACAGAGATGTATTCTCCATATAAGGTTTTATCAAGGTTTTATGATTCTAACAGGATACTTCCTACTCCTGGAATGCCTTCCCATCATATGCCATAGAAAGACAGATTTATTTTATTTTTACTATTAGTTACCTAATATATAAGTACACAAAGTATGAAGAGAGGTTTTAAGCATCTTTACATCTGGGTGATCATGTACAGAATCTAAATGTAAATTCATAATATCATCACTGCTTTCAATTGTTTCTACAATTTTCTACAACCGAGAAGGGGAAACTTTTTATTTCCAACTCAGTGTTGAAGTACCTTTCAAATCTGTCTTATATAGAACATACAAAGCTGCTTTATTGCTGATAGTCTGTGATTTATGAATTGTCAACACAGACTGTGATCCCTTCTTCTGAAGAGGGGAAAATCCAATGCCGAAAGGAATAATGAAAATAATAAGAACCCCTTGAAAGACATGCCTTAAGAAATCAAAAGGCTGGAACCCCTAAAGGCTGAAATCCAGAGAATCGACAGCACCTTTAGCAACTCCTTTAATTAGCCTTCAAGCAAAAGATTCATATATCAGAGGACACTGTTATGAAATAAGGCTGATTCGACAATAAACACTTTGGCAATAAAATAAAGTATAATAGACACACTGTTGTGATGCCTGCCAGATCCAGTGGTTATAAATAAATCCTTCAATTGTAAATCTATGGCCAATACCAGAAACTTACTACTCCCAAATTACATGTCACTGAGTATGTGTACCTACTGGGGAGAACCATTCAGCAGTTAAGAATGGTGCATATATTATCTTTCTGAAGGTTCACGTTCATACCTTATACTCAAGGAACTATAAGAAATAAATTTTCCTCCTTGAAGCCACTTCATTTGCTGCCTAGAGTCACTCTACCAGTGGGATGGTATAAAAATTTAAAATAAATAAATAAAATTGAGGAAAAGACACCCACTAGCTCACAGAAGATAATGAATATAAGCCAATCATTAGAAGTCAGATACTAAGACAGTTTCAACTGCCATCTGTAATTGACTCCAAGGAAATATATAAGATACTAAGACAAAAGCATGAAACCCATAGTCTAAAAGCTGCATTAAAAGGAAGAGGTAAAGGGCCAGCTCATTCACTTATTCTCCCCACTTTTTTTAAAAAAAAAAACAGGCCATAGAGTAACATCAATACAACCCTGGGACATGCCTTTGTTGCTCTCAAAAACAAATAGATGGACAGATGAGGGTGTAGCAGAAGAAGTGGCAAAACCTGGGGACGGAGTCAAAAGAGGAATCAGCCCAGAGTCTCTACAAAGTAACCAAGGGACTAAGTACCCCCTCTTGAATTCCATTAAGTCTTATATAATGTCAAGATAGTGCTAACCATTAAGTGAGTAGATTCTTGTGCACAGACATGATAAGTAATGAATCAGTTTAATTGTAACTTCACATGTGGTTCTGGTCTTTTGCACCTTATTTGGGCGGGAGCATGTAGCACTTGGGATTCAGAGGGAAAAAGACATTTTGGAGTACATATGAATACCTGTTGGCTATTCTTTAAATTAAATATCTCTTTACCAGGATTGTACAGCAATTGCATGCAGCCACAAGTGGGAAAGATGCAGCTGCTTTAAAGAATTGCTAACAGATGCCATGTCAGCATGCCCGCACATTTCAGCATCTTTTTCCTTTCAAATCCAAAGTGCTGCACAGCCCTAATCTTGTTTTAAAGTCAAAGTATGCCACCCTGTATTGAAATAATAATACAAAATAACATTAATATACTTAAAAGAGGAGAAAAAAAAGAGCTTAATGAATTACTGACATGTTTGGGAACCAGTTCCATCTACCCTTCATCTATTTGGGTTTTAAGTTTTATATTCAATAACTTATTTACATTTAGTGGGTGAATGAATCCAAGTACAATACATGCAGTTCGCAATTAATGTCTTCTCAAAAGGCAACATCTTAGTTCAGAAGTTCATTTTTTCAAAGTACATGTCATACTGAGATTCCAAAATAATGCTCAGTCAGTATAGGACACGGGTCAGCAACCTGCAGCTCCAGAGCCACATGCGGACCTTTAAGCCGTCTCCTGCGGCTCCCAGTCCTCCTCGGCCATTCTGGAAAAAAAGTGGGAGTAAAAAAGTCCCATTGAGAGAATGGGGTGGCGGAGGTTTGGGGAGCTGCACGCGCAGCTCTCCAAACCTCCACCGCCCCGTTTGCAGAACTGCTGCCTTCGTCCATGTTTGAAGAAGGCAGCAGCTCTCCAAACAGGGCGGTGGAGGTTTGGAGAGCGGCGGGTTGGAGAGCTGCGTGCATAGATCGCCAAACCTCCACCACCCCGTTTGGAGAGCTGCTGCCTTCGACCATGTTTGACAAGGCAGCAGCTCTCCAAAGGGGCGGCGGCGGTTTGGAGAGCTGCATGCGCAGCTCCGCCGCCACCTTTGCAAGCCTCCGCCGAGAGAATGGGGTGGTGGAGCGCTCCGCCGAGAGAATGGGGCGGTGGAGCGCTCCGCCGAGAGAATGGGGCAGTGGAGGCTTGCCGCCCATTCTCTCGGCGGAGACTTCTTTCAGGGGATCCAGCCTCTGCCACCCCCTTCTCTCAGCTGCCCAGCTGAGAGAAGGGGGCAACAGAGGCTGGATTCCCCAAAAGATTCTCTGCTGAGACAAGAGAATGGGGCGGTGGAGCACTCCACCGAGAGAATGGGGCAGTGGAGGCTTGCCGCCCATTCTCTCGGCAGAGACTTCTTTTGGGGGATCCAGCCTCTGCTGCGCCGAGAGAACAGCAAGCCGCCCCATTCTCTCGGCAGAGCGCTCCACCGCCCCATTCTCTCGTCTCGGCGGAGACTTCTTTCGGGGCAGCAAGCCACCAAGAGAATGGGGCGGTGGAGTGCTCCGCCAAGAGAATGGGGCGGCTTGCTGTTCTCTCGGTGCGACAGAGGCTGGATCTCCCGAAAGAAGTCTCCGCCGAGAGAATGGGCGGCAAGCCTCCATTGCCCCATTCTCTCGGCAGAGCGCTCCACCGCCCCATTCTCTCGGCAGCTTGCCACCCCGTTCTCCCATCTCAGCAGAGACTTCTTTCGGGGGATCCAGCCTCTGCCGCCCCATTCTCTTGGCGGAGACTTGCAGAGCTGCTACCTTCAGCTGCTTTTCTTTCGGGGCATCCAGCTGTTGAGAGAAGGGGGCGGCAGAGGCTGGATTCCCTGAAAGAAAAGTAGCCGAAAGCAAGCTGAAACAGAGAGAAGGAGACTGCAAGAAAGGCGAGATCAGCGTGGGCTGAGAAATGCTCATCTCGTGTTTCTGGCAATCTCCCTCAATTTCCACTTGTGAAGTTCGGGGCTGGCCTTACGGAGTTGCCAGAGCTCCCGGGAGGACGCATACACCCGGCCGCTGATCAGCCTCTTGTGCACATGCGCACTCTTTTTTGTGGCTCCCAGTTTTTTCTTTTGTGAGGGAACCAGTTCCAAGTGGCTCTTTCACTGTTTCAGCTTGCCGACCCCTGGTATAGGACATATCACAAAGCTATTGCAAAAATGACACAATGGGAATCAAAGCTGGATTTTTGATAGCTTTTATCCGAAATTACTCTGATACTTTTCAGTAGACAAAAATCGTAAGTTTAAAAGCTAAAATCTAACATTCCTATATTTTAGAATTTGACAGGCTACGGGCACTTTTAGTCATTTTCATTCCACTCTTCCATCCAATCAAGCCCCACTTGGGCTTTACCATTAAAAAAGGGATTTCCTATCTAATGAGTGTCTGGGTTGTTTCTTTTGGGGTGGGTTTTTTTTTAATCCATAGAATATATGGACAAATTGCCCCCTCAGTTCTGTTTCTGAGGTCTTGCTTATATGACCTACCTGCATGACATTCGGCTTGGTTACTTGAGGAACCACAAATCTCCCATAGCATCTCCCTGGTCGATTCAATCCTGCAGGATTGGTACACTTCAGATTCCTTCAGTTAAACAGTATCAACTATTGGGACTTTGGAATGCAACTTCTCTGCAGCAGTGCCTACTCAAGCCCCCCCCCCCCCGGTCAAGATCCAGGAATGGTCCTCACTCCTTCTAAATAAGAGCCATGGAGAACTGCCTCTTCATTCAAGCCTTTGGCAAGGGAAAGTGAGATCCTTGTTTCATCCCATTTGCCACCTTTTCTCTTTACTTGATTTTATTGTAATTTCTTCGTTTGGTTGTTATGAACTGCCAAGAGTCACTGACGGTCAGGAGGCATACCACTTTAATAAATTGCTTTTATTATAAATTGTTCACAGCCTCCATCTAATACTACATTCTGAGTCAGCATGTACTTTTCCCTCGTGTTTCCTATGACAAAACTTACATATTATAATGAAGCATTAAACTTTTTATCTCAGTGTTCCCTAAGTTCAGAACATCTTAGGACCACCCTTCTCTATCAGTCATTACTGATGCAGCTGCACAATGTCTACCTTATAAATGTTGTTGTTGTTAGCTGCAAAGTCATGTACGACCCATCATGACCCTATGGACAATGTTCCTCCAGGCCTTCCTGTCCTCTACCATCTTCTGGAGTCTATTTAAGCTCACACTTACTGCTTCAGTGACTCCATCCAGCCACCTCATTCTCTGTCGTCCCCTTCTATTGCCCTCAATCTTTCCCAGCATTAGGCTCTTCTCCAGTGAGTCCTTCCTTCTCATTAGGTGGCCAAAGTATTTGAGTTTTAGCTTCAGGATCTGGCCTTCTAAAGAGCAGTCAGGGTTGATCTCCTCTAGGACTGACCGGTTTGATCACCTTGCAGTCCAAGGGACTCGCAGGAGTCTTCTCCAGCACCATAGTTTAAAGGCTTCAATTCTTTGGCGCTCAGCCTTTTTTATGGTCCAACTTTCACTGCCATACATTGCAACTGGTAAAAAGTAACTAAGTAGAAGTCCTTTTATTTATTTTCAGATAAGTGAGCACATTAGTAATCCTTTTAATATATTTTTAATCAAATGGATGTAATTTGTGAGATGGTCTCACGAAGTCGATGGTTCGTTAAGGAGCTTC
>JAKJMR010000081.1:12814-51429 GCA_024449315.1 Daboia siamensis
CTGGGTGGAAGGGAGCGGACGTGGTGTGCCTAATCAAGTTGGCCTTGGTGAAAGCCTGAAAATCAGCAGATGTGAATTGTGGGCCATTATCAGATACTATGACATCAGGAAGACCATGCGTGGTGAAAAGCCCCCTCAGCACCTGCACAGTTTTTGCTGTGGCCATACTTGTAACAGGGACTACCTCTAACCATTTTGAATAACTATCTACCACCACTAGGAAAAGTTGCCCCTGAAAGGGTCCTGAATAATCCACATGAATTCTTGACCACAGGGTGTGTGTCACCTCCCACTTGTGCATTGGGGCGTATGGTTGTTCGGGCCTGGACCTTTGACATTGGTAGCAACCCACTACTTGTTCTTCTATTGCTTTATCCAGGCCGGGCCACCACACATAACTCCGGGCTAACGCCTTCATCCTCACAACCCCCGGGTGTCCTTCGTGCAGAGCCTGCAAGATCTTATTCCTAAACTTCTCAGGAATCACAACCCGGCTACCCCACAACAGACACCCTTTATGCGAAGACAGCTCATGTCTCCTTGTGAAATATGTGCCAGGGCTCCTATCTTGCCATCCTGAAACTACCCATGCCAATACTTTGCTCATTATTTTGTCTGCCAATGTGCCAGCAGTAGTGTCTCTGGCTTGCAGAGGGCATTCAGGGAGTTCCTGTATGAATAAGATTTGGCCTGCCAGTGCTGGATGTGGTTCAGCCACTGCAAGGGGTAATCTACTTAACCCATCAGCGTGGCCCATACCCTTACCTGGTTTGTATACCAATTTGCACATATATGCAGAAAGAAATATGGACCACCTTAGCATTCTGGGTGACAATATTTGTGCTGTTTGCTTATCTGTTGTGAAAAGTCCCAGCAAGGGCTTATGGTCAGTGAAAATGGTGAATTCTCTACCATACAGGTAGTCATGGAACTTCTTCACTCCAGAGACTATTGCCAATGCCTCTTTGTCAATCTGAGCATAATTCCTTTCTGCTCTTGACAACATTCTAGAGTAATAAGCAATTGGCCTCTGTTCACCATTCTCTTCCAAATGACTTAGCACAGTGCCCACCCCATAAAGAGATGCATCACAGGCTATGAATAGGGGCTTGTTCTCAATGAAATGTGTGATTGTTAAACTGCTGGACAGTAATTGTTTGAGGTTTTTAAAACTCTTGTCATGGACTGTGGACCAATGCCATGGAGTTTTATTGTCCAACAACCTATGTAAAGGCTCAGCAATTGCTGCCTTATGAGGCAAGAATGCATGATAAAAATTCAGCAGCCCCCAAAAAGCTTGCAGCTCTGCCTTGTTCTTTGGGGTATGAGCCATTTTAATGGCTTTTACCTTAGAGTCTGTGGGGTGAATACCTTGTGCATCAATCCTAAACTCTAAGAACTCCGTGGAAGCCACTCCAATACTGCACTTTTCTCTCTTTAATTTAAGCCCAACAGAATGGAATCTACTCAACACCTCCTGCAGCCTGTCAGCTAACTCCTCTTCTGACTCCCCTGCAATTAGGACATCATCAAAATATGGGCATACCCCAGGAATACCCTTCAACGTCTGTTCCATCACCTCCTGGAAAATTCCTGGGGCTACAGAAATGCCTAACTGTAGGCGATTTACTCTGAAAGCCCCTTTGTGAGTCACTATCATTTGAGCATCTGCCATTTCCCGGGTAACTGACAGCTGTTGGTAAGCTTGGGCTAAATCCAATTTAGCAAAAACTGCTCCAGACTGAACAGCAGAGAGGACGTGCTTCACTGACGGAACCGGGTACGCATGTGGATTTAATGCTTGATTGACAGTAGACTTGTAATCTGCGCATATTCTAACCTCACCATTCGCCTTAAGTGGAGTTACAATGGGGGTTTCCCAATCTCCCCCTTTCACTGGTTCCAGGACTCCCTGTTCCACTAATTTTTCTAATTTGCTCTCAATCTTATGCTTGAGAGCGAATGGAACTCTTCTAGTCTTAATCTGCACTGGCAGTACATCAGGCTTAAATTTAAACTTAATAGGGGGATCCGTATATTTGCCCAGCTTGTCATCAAAGACATCTGCAAACTTTTTGCAGACGGCTTCGAGGCTTATTATCTCTGTGTTGTTAACTCCTCCCAACCAAATGCCCAGAACATTAAACCAATCCAGTCCCACTAAGCTAGTTCTCCTTCAGTAACCAGTACATCCAATGGTCCCCGGAAGTGTTTGTACTTCACTAATAAGGTGGCCTTTCCCTTCATTTTAATTGGGGCCCATTGAAAATCTGTTAAACATATGGGTGTGGGCTTTAAATGAATCCGTCGCCTGCTCTAGCCACAAATTGATTTGAATGTCTCAAATGAGATTATTGAGACCGACGAACCTGAATCAATTTCCATCCTACAAGGTATTCCCTGCAGCTGGACATTATTTCTGATTTTTGGCTTGAGTAGCTGGTGGATTGCTGTGTGTGACACCTCCACCCCATCACCCCCCTACCTTTGGCAGAACCCTAGGGGGCTCTGTGCCTGGAGGTGGTAGATTTTTGGTACCTGCTAACTCGTTCAGACTTTCCCTTTTCCAGTTGCGGCAGATGAATACAATATGTCCAGTTTTTCCGCAAAAATGACACTTCGTGTTTCTGAACTTGCACGCTGTTCTCTGATGGTTACCCCCACAGCTGGCACATTTGAACCCAGTCTCTCTGGAGCTTTGACTGTGGTGCTGCTGTTTACTGCTTCCTTGGGGTCTACTCTGTCTTCTGCTGCTGTTCCCGTGCCAAAGCTGTGACCTTTCTAATTTTTGAAGTATTGCATCAATCTCTCCTTCTTCCCCGGTGTCTTCGTCCTGCCATCCACAATGCTCTTGTGGTGAACGGACCCACTAGAGCCACTGCTGGGTGTGGAAGCATTCTTCCAGCTGGTAGCCTCATGAGCCATTAAATCGTCTATTACATCTTGTAGTCTCATGGTCAGTTTTGCAATTATCTTTTCCTGCAGCTGTTCATCGCGCAGACTGATGACTATCTGGTTCCGCATGTGGTCTTCTAGATCAGGAAACTTACATAAATGGGAGGCTTGATGTACTGCAGCAATGTATTCGGTTGACGACTCTCCTGGTAACTGTTTCCATTGGTGAAACTGTACCCGCCAATACAGCTCAGACCACTTGGGCAAAAACTGTCTGTTCAATTTGGCTGTGAGGTCATCGTAGGAAACGGACATGACCGGAGTTGGCATGCACAACCCAATGGCGACCTTATAGATGGCTGGACCACTGATGCACAACAATGCTTCAGCTTTCATACAGTCTTCAATGATGCAATTTTCCAGCAAATAGCCTTCCACCTGGCCCAGGTGTGCCTCCCAGTCTTCTGGGTAATGAACATCGAATTCACGGATGTGTCCGAGCTTAGACATGCTGCCTCAGTCCTTGGCAATCGTTTGCAGGAGAGGAATTTACTCTGTGATGCTCAGAGTGCAACAATGGATCCCATCCTCGTCGCCAGTGTTGTATATTATCAGGTCCATGTGGAAGTAACAGACAGGATTCACAGCAACAGTCTTTATTGTATGTTGGCAGGAACAAAGGACAATGGAGCTCTCTGGAGCCCCCTTAAATACCTAGCCAGGTACATTCCCAAAACCAATCCCCACATCTGGAATTCCCACCGAATGCTGGCCAGCCAATCTGAGCACTTGACTGGAGCCACTTGTTGGTATCCCCAGCATATACAACACACTCCTAGACTCCATCTCACTATCTAGTACCTATACATATATTTTTTTTTCCTTCAAAGGCTGACTGCTCAACACAGCCATTTCCTTTCCCTCTTTTTTTTTGTATCAGAGAAATTTAAAATAGGGGCAGAGTGGCCTCCTTCAATGGTGAAAACTGCATGACACTGTACTAAATGCAGCACCATTTTTGAAATGAAGGCAAGGAATTGTGGTGACTCTGTTATGGCACCTACTGATGATATTGCACAGCCTTCAGGCCTTGGAAATAGGTTACCTGAGGGTCCATCATTTTTCATATGATCCTACCTGTTTAACCTGGCCCAGCAGGAAGGGTATGCTCTAGGTCTTGTAAGCCAAGGAATTATTATTATTATTATTATTTTATTTATTAAATTTGTATACCGCCCTTCTCCCGAAGGATTCAGGGTGGTGTACAGGGCAATAAATATTAAAAATGAAGTACAAAAGTTAAAAAACAATTAAATATTATGCCCAGTATAAACAGTAATTAAAAAACCATGTTAAAACCCCATCCCTTAACCCATCAAACCAGGCCGGATTGCTCAAATAAATAAGTTTTTAGATCCCGCCAGAAGGAGCGAAGGTCGGGGGCCATCCAGAGCTCGACCGGCAAGTGGTTCCACAGGTCTGGCGCACCCACAGAGAACGCCCTCCCCCTAGGGGCCACCAATTGACATTCTTTGATCGGAGGCACCCTGAGGAGGCCCTCTGTGTGGGAGCGGACTGGACGGAGGGAAGTTGACGCTGGCCGCAGGTGTTGCCATAGGTAATCCGAACCCATGCCATGTAGGGCTTTGTAAGTCATTACCAACACCTTGAATCTCACCCGGAGGGCAACCGGCAGCCAATGCAGCTCGTGGAGCAAAGGTGTAACATGGAGTATTGGGAGACTCCCAACACAACTCGCGCGGCTGCATTCTGCACCAGTTGGAGCCTCCGAGTGGTCTTCAAGGGCAGCCCCATGTAGAGAGCATTACAGTAGTCCAGACGAGAGGTCACGAGCACATGAGTGACTGTACGCAAGGCATCCCAGTCCAGATGGGGCCGCAACTGGCGCACCAGGCGAACCTGGGCAAAGGCGTCAGGTACCAGGCGGCTTGCCTTTTCTCCCATAGGGCCTGCCTTCTAGAATAACTTCCTTCCTGAGATGAGGATGGAGCTGACTCTGCTGGCCTTTGGGAATGCCTTGAAGTCCTAGCTACGTACCTGTGCTTGAGGTCCTGAATGTGTGAAGAGCCAATTTCCTGGTTATGCTGACAATGATGGATTGTAATAAATTTCTGCTGATATTTGTGGTTAATTTCTTTTCTTAAATGTGCATTAATTGTTCTTATGATTGTTTGCTGCCCAGAGTCATTGGTTTGAGATGGGCAGATATACAATGAAAAATGAAATGAAATAAGACATAATTGCTGGGATATTGTGATTCTGGATAAAGGAAAGAACAGGAAAAGGTCATTGCAGGTGGTGCTTCTCTATCTGTCATATTCTCAAAAGCAGTGGAAGAATCAATCCTCCATTAAATCACTGGCAATGGTAGCATCTGGCCATAAATATAAATTAAATCTAGTGGCATGCTGCTACTCACCTGAATTAAGAAAGTTGATACAGGAATTTGTAGTAATGAACTTAAAGTAAGCAGCTTATCTTCTGTACAACAGTATAAATTGACTGAATCCCTCTGCACCTTAAAGTAAATTTTAGAATACAGAATACTTCATTTCTAGCTTGATAATATGTTCCATTGCATGTCTTCTAAGTTTTTTTTTAAAGGAAATAAAGCAGATCATGTTTTCTATGCCATAAATTCAGATCTTGCTTGGTTCCATTTTTTGTTCTTAGAACTTTTGAATATTTCAAGGAATCCAGTCCTGTTTACTTAGCAAAGGTTGTGATTTGACTGAACACTTGGTTTATCAACAGCATATGTTGTTATGTAAGGAGAGAACAATTGTACTATTTTTAACCACACTGTCTCATTAGTACAATATGATTTTTCTTAAACTATAGTATTCAAGAGCATTGTGGACTCACTTTCTTCACATAGTCCACTGAAAGAACACAGTTAAAACATAACTGTTGAGTCACACAGAACACAGACAATGATGAAGTGTGTTTCAAAGCTATGCACTAGCCATAGAAGGAATTGAATATGAAGAATAGGCTCTGAGTGTCAGCATCTAGGGTAGTGAAGGAGTAAAGCTGAAGAAAGAATCCAGTATAGAACATATTTTAGCATCCTCCCTCACACCCCCTTATTCTTTAGGGATAGATTGAATGTTTTGTAGAAAACTAAACCTGGCACAACCACACACCCACACAACTACAGAAATCTAATTTATTATTTATTTTTAAAACATACTGTTCTTTCCTATGAGCAACTAGCTCCTACTCTTATTGCTATTTAAAACTCTCTGTCTCTTCATATGAACATTAAGCTGAAATTGACATGGTCCACAAATACGATGTGATCTCTAATGACTCATATGGTAGTTGGCAATCAAAGTACAGTAGTTAGGAGAATCACAGAGACTTCCTTCTACAGAATATAGATGGATATTTGTTTTATAGGGGAGGAACTAGGCTTGTTTTCTATTTCTCTCTGAGACAGGACAAAAACCCCTGCGTTGAAAATGCAAGGAATCTGATTCAGAAGAAATATAAGAAGGAGTTTTCATTTGGGAAGAGCATATATCAGTGGAAATAGGGGTTACTTCAGGTATGATTTCCTTCACAGGTTCTCCTTAGTCTGTCTGTCTGTCTGACATATCTCAGCAGTTCCTGCTTTGAGCAAGATCTCCAACTAGGTGACCTCATTGATTCTTTCCGACTCTGATTCTAGACAGCAACAAAAAATTCTCTCCACGTTTTCTACAAGTTGGTGGGGGGAAGGGGATGGTAGTTTGATCAAATATGCAGGTTCATGCTAGTCACTATGTACAGAAATTAATTCTGCTGACATTACATGCAATTATTATGCAGAAAATTGTAAACAATAAGGCTGGAGGGAAATGAAAGACAGTATTGATTGATTGACTGATTGACTGATGCATTTTATATCACTGTCTCATCCCATAATAACATAGGAAGAGAACATCAATTAATATAGAGCTGATCAGTGGATGGCACACAAATATATTTGATAATGATAATTCATTCAACTCATAACATGACTCCTCAAAATACTTGCCTACAAATGATGATAATAATAATAACCTTTATTGTCATTTTTTTCCTGTGGGCACAATGGCTCACATTAAAAATGAAATTCAATTGCTTGCTCTCAAGTGTACACATACATAATATACATTTAAAAACATACTATATACAACATATGTATATAGACATACTCCCTTACGTATAAGTAACATATAAATATTAATCGCTGTCCATTTTGAATACATAAAGAAAGGAGGAAGCCTTAGAGTTCACAAGGTTCATACTGTATGGAAGAAGGCTGTGACTGAATCTGGATGTTGTGCTTCGGATACCACAGAGCCTCCTCCCAGAAGGTCACAAGAAAACAGGTCATGAAGAGGGTGTGTAGTGTCCCAGACAATCTTGCAGGCCCTGCTCAAGCAACGCTTATGTGCTATGTTTATAAGATATAGAGTCCAACTTCAACCGAGTTCACTCAAGTTCCATATGCAATCATGAAGCCAGGAAGGTTTCTGTTGCTCACTCTGCTGCTGTTCTTCTTGTACTCCAGTAAGTTCTGTTTACTACTCAAACTTTTCCTTTTCTGAGAGATTTGGGGAGACCTTTATCACCAGGAAAAAAGGATAAAAATGCAAAGATATCCTCAAGGTTGCTAGAGTGGGAAATAATTCTTTGTCAGGGGAATCTGCACAAGAAGTAAATAAAACCTTTTTTAAAGAAAATTTTATTAAATATACATTTAAAAACAAAAGTGGACATGATTCAACTTCCCTAGCTACAACACTACTTTAGTATTATCTTATGTTACAGAAAGAAATAGCAAAAACCTAAAATACAGTATATAACAGGACAGAGTATAACCAACTATATATATAACATCTGTCTATTTCTTTAGCAAGCTGTCATTCAATCCTCAGCGTTATATTTACATATCTTTCAGTTGTGTCCATTATATTTGTGCTAATAAGAAATCCTTACATTATAACCAATCAAACAATGGTCATCTCAGCGATCCTCCTTAACTCTAACCAATTGTACAAATTTTGCCAAATTTCATAATACTCTGTTTTAATTTTATTTTTAATCTCTAGGGTTAACCTATCCATTTCAGCAAATTTTATCTATTATTTCTTCTTCAGTGGGCGGTGGGTTTCCTTTCTTTTCCATTTTTGGGCATATGCCAGTCTTGCTGCGGTTAAGATATGTACTAATAAGTAGAGAGATGCTTTACTGAGATTGTCATTAATAATCCCTAATAAAAAGATTTCTGCTTTTAAATCATTTTTTGTAGTAATATTTCTTCCAACCAATTTTTTATCTGCTGCCAAAAATTTTGCACTTCTGAACATTCCCACCACATATGATAATAAGTCTTCTGTTCCTTAAGTGTAACCAATCATTTATCCATACCGCTATTGCTGCTTGATAATATTTTTCCCAATTTGGAAGGTCAAGCCCTCCTCTTTCCTTTGCATCCTGTAATAATTTTAACTTGATTCTCAGTTTTCTACCTTGCCAGATAAATTTAGATGTAATTCTGTTTAAATTTTCAAAAAAATCCTTACCTAATTTAATTGGTACACATTGGAATAAAAAGAGTACTTTGGGCAGTATATTCATCTGGATTGTTGCTATTCTTCCCATAAAGGAGAGCTGCAAGTTTTTCCATCTGTCTAAGTCTGCTGTAATTTGATCTATTAATCTGTCATAATTTTCTCTTTTAAGTGTAATACATCTTGCTGATAGTTGGATCCCCAAGTACTTTACTCTTCTGGACGTCTGAATGTTAATTTTTTCTACTAGCTCAGTTTCTTGTAAATTGGACATATTTTTAACTAGCATTTTAGTTTTTTCTTTGTTGATTTTTAATCCCGCAACATCTCCATAATTTTCCAGCACCTTGTTCCAGATTCTAAAGGGTCTTCCAGAATGAAAACTAAATCATCCACATAAGCCTGTAATTTAAATATCTCTTTTCTGATGGCTCTAGGAAAAACTGACCACATGTAGCAGGGAGTGGTGGGTTTTTATACCTTCTTGAGCTTTTGTTTGGAGTTGCTCCTGTGGCATGAACTTTGACCTGAATCTGAATGTGCCTTATAATGATTTTATTTTTGTTTTTATTTAGTTTTAGACAAGTGAGGGATCACATGACCACCTTCCATTTTTGGAGATGATGAAGCCATGCTGTATTCACCAGTGCTCAACATTCCCAACAATTAGAATAAAGTGGTGCTTTCAGGTGTAACATAAGTGGAATTCTGGCAGAATCAACAATATTGAACTAGTGATATCTCCATTAGTTTTATGAGTAGTGAACTGTTAGCTTTTATTAGGTTTTGTGCTAATGTTTTCTTTTTATTTCAGCTGGTAAAGGATTTTAAAGGGAAGGCGGGAGCAAGCGACAGCACAAATAGAAACCCACTAGTAAATTATAAAACATAGGAGATGATATGGAATAGTCTTAAATGTTCATATTTGGTATATATTTTTTTCAGATATTACTGCCAAAAGTGTTGATTTAAAGGTGAGTAGCAAATTTTGTGAAGAAGAACTAAAGAGCCTCTTGCTGCGGGTGAAGAAGGAGAGTGCAAAACTTGGGTTGAAACTTAACATTAAGAAAACCAAGATCATGGCATCCAGCCCTCTCAATTCCTGGCAAATAGATTGAAGCCTTTGAACTCTGGTGCTGGAGAAGACTCCTGCGAGTCCCTTGGACTGCAAGGCGATCAAACCGGTCAGTCCTAGAGGAGATCAACCCTGACTGCTCTTTAGAAGGCCAGATCCTGAAGCTAAAACTCAAATACTTTGGCCACCTAATGAGAAGGAAGGACTCACTGGAGAAGAGCCTAATGCTGGGAAAGATCGAGGGCAATAGAAGAAGGGGACGACAGAGAATGAGGTGGCTGGATGGAGTTACTGAAGCAGTAGGCGTGAGCTTAAATGGACTCCAGAAGATGGTAGAGGACAGGAAGGCCTGGAGGAACATTGTCCATAGGGTCGCGATGGGTCGGACACGACTTCGCAACTAACAACAACAACAACATAATTTTTAAAGTTGATACTTTACCTAAATCTTTTTCTAACCATAATCCAGTGTTTTTGGTACTTAGAGGAAGGAGTTTGAGCTTTATATAGAGACTAAATGAATCTATTTTGCAAAAGGAAAGGATTGTAAAAGATTGTAAAAAAAAAAAATCAGTATTTTAATAATAATTTAAGGAAAGGGACAAGTATGATGACTGTGTGGGGTGCTAGCAAAACTGTTATGAGCACAATCAAGTAGAGAAGAAAAAAGTTTCAGGAAAAGACGCAGAAGATTTTGGAAGAAATTAGACAAAGAAATTGAATTGCAAAAGACACCTACAGATTATAAACTTCTGCATCAAATTAAACTGTTACAGCAACAACTGTCCATGTTAATAGTACAAGAAATAGAAACAAAAGTGAAGATGTGAAACTTTGTCTTATATATGTCACTGGCAGCAAGACTATTGCATGCACAAAAATGGAAGGACCTTTCGATTCCCATTATGGATGAATGGCTACAGAGGTTGATAGAGTTGGCAGAGATGGCTAAATTGACTGTTTTAATTAAAGAAAAGAACATAAGTACTTTTGTTTCTACATGGAGACTACTTCTGGATTTTATGCTTGGGGTGGAAAAAAAATGAAATTTTGATCTTGGAGTTAACTGATTAGATTGATTCATTATTATAGAAATGGCTAATTTACAGTATACTACTTTGGAAAAGTAAAAAGTGGATTTTATTTATTTATTTATCATTTATTCTACTGCAAATGAGGAAGTCAGAAGTTAATGTCACCTTTTTATACCTTTCTTTTGTGTCACTTTTTGTCACTTTTTAACTTTTCTCTGTTATCCCCTTCCCTTTTTCCCTTTTCTGTGAGTTTGTATGTTGATGGGGTTGTTTTTTTAAAAAAATCTGTCTGTCTGTCTGTCTGTCTCTTTAGCTATCACCTATTCATCTATCATCTATCTCACTAGTGCCCTGGGAGGATTTAGAAAACGGTCCATCTGGAAGCTTCAATCTCAAAGACATTTGTATTCAGGCTTTTCAAACTGAATCAAAAGACTATGTGTGCAGCTGTTTGTTATGCTGGGACAGGGAAACTAGTCTTTCTAAGAGGAAAACTCTTCTTGCAAACATATTTGGCAAAAAATCAAATTGATATTCCTGAAGTGAATGAATAACCAAATTTTCATCACCTGACATCAATTTTGATTTGGACCAATGAATACAATATCCTGCTATTTTGCTAAAGTCAAAATACTAGTTTTAACATATTTTAAAATGCACACTAACTTCATTGATACATAATTGGATACATATTTTGTTTTGCACATTTTGTTTTTATTTTTTCTATTATTATTTTAAAAGAAAAATAATTTAAAAATGCCATATATTTAGGGATTTCGGCAAGAGGTACTAGTTAAATGTTGGTTACTGAGAACATAAATAAAAACATGAATTTTCCTACCAACAGAAAAAACATTCTGCAGACTATACATTTCTTCAAGGTAGAACCTTTCTGAGTAGTATCTTCTGTACAAGAACTATTTTCCATTCAGACATAATCACATATGAGATTGCTCCATCATCTCCTCACCTGAGAGTCAAATCATGTATTCTCCTTCTGAAACTGAATGCACTTTTGATGAGTCATCCCTAGAACAGAACACAACTGCATGCACAGGAATGGAGATTGCATGCAGAAAATGTGAGATCTTCCATTTCTCTTTCTAAATATTAAACAACTCCCTCTCCATTTTACGCATCATCAATGCAGACCCACACCTGAAAGTCCCAATGTCATATATTCCATTTCCTTCCTATTTCTCTCTATTGCCATATTAAAGCTTTGCTAAATACAACATTGCAAATGTGACAGCAACTGACATATCTTGACAATTTCTTCTTCAGTGTTTAAGAAACCAAGTAATGGAACAAGATGTTCTTTTTATGAGAGAATCCAGACTGTTTTGAAAAGAGCAGTTTAAATTTCATCACTTTAGACTTAGCTTTTGGTTTAAGCGCCCTTCTATACTAATCAGGGTTGCCTGCTTTGATTTTCAACAAAAGAGAATAGAGAAGGGGAATGTGAGAATGAAACCTGATTACTTCTTTCTTCTAAGATCCTATGTCATTAGGCAACCTTGCAAATGTTATCTGGGCTTCTGCAGGGATTATGCAAAATATAATTATAAATTATGTCCTAGGAAATTTCTTTCTGCCATACTGCCCTCTGCAAGGAAATACTTGATGCTTTGTCGGTGTCTTCTTTCCCTCCTCCCTATTGAAGGGAATATAATTTTTGATCAAAATTGCATAGCCTTAGTTTCTAAAAAGGTGGCAAACTTGTTGTCAGGCAGAAAACCTGTTGTCAGGTTAGGCGGTCGGAAAGAATGTGACCAAAGTAGGCCTATCAATTGGGTCCACAGAGGAGGAATGTGGTATGTCATTGGGACAAGGAGCTATTTATAGTAAACCATTACCAATTTTGATCATGTGTGGTCTCTTGATTGTGTTAATAGAAGTCCACCAGCCTTTGCAAACACTTTTCAATGAAATTTTCTTTCAGGGACCTCCAAGTCTCTTTTTGAGTTTAATTTTATCCAGACACCATGGAAAGGAAAAAATGGAAATGTTCTAGTACTGCTTCTAGAGCAGGAGTGTCAAACTTGCAACATCATTGACATGTCGTGATGTATTGCGACTTTTTTTCCATTGCCAACAATGGGGTGGGCGTAGTTTTGCCATGACGCATCCAGCCCGTGAGCTGGCAGTTTGACACCCCTGTTCTAGAGGCTCACTGAGCAAGTCTAGTTTAAAATGATGACTTTAGACTAGCTTCTTAGACTAGCTTCTCCATATACTGGGGAGGAGAAGGAGGGCAGAGTTACAACTAGAGGTGTAACTTTGAGGCTACTTAAGGGGATCTTTCCCACTTTTGAAACTTACAGCCTTCCTCCCAAAGGGCCAAACTGATGGAGCTGAACTTTCTGCAACACAGTTACAAAAGAACTGAAACTGCTGTTCTTGGAATGACATCCATGGACTAGAATTGCCATTAATTAATAATTAGTTAATTGGGAATAATTAGCACACTTTAGAAGAAAGCTGAGTTAATCACACTAGATTCATCAAGCATTGCAAAATAGTTCACTAGTCTTCTGAGAGGATTTGGAGAATACTCTGCCCCAAGGCTTCAACCTTAAGAAGCTTTGCATACAGGCTTTCTGGAACAATCTCAAGACTATGCTCCAACTGCTTGTTATATTAGAAACCTGGCAACAAGTGGGGGGAAGAAGAGGCCTTTTGCAAACAAAGTTTCAATTCTCCTCCTTCTGATGGATCAGTCTCATTTGCCTTCTTCACCAACAAAAGGCACCAAATATAAATGCTCTTTTCCAACACTTAAGAGAAAAAAAATTAAACAAAATTGGCTGATTCTTCTGCCTGTTCAACTGATAGACATCTTAGAAAGGGTTGTGGGTTACAAGAGAGCTGCCCTACCTTCTAGAGAGCTACCGAAAGTTTTGGCTGATAATGAAAGCAATACTGAAGGGAGAGATATTGGGAGTAGCTTTTGCCTGTGGGGATTCTAAGGGAACAGATGGAAGTGGGAGGCTGCAGGGAGGCTCCTGTTATGTATTAGGCTTAAAGGAACACCTAAAGCATTTGTATAAAAGTCACCACCAGGAGGCGTTGAACTGTAACTGTTTTGGCAGGAAGCAGTTTCAGTGGGAAACAGAGGTTTAATCTGATTGGTTGGCTGTGTACCTGGCCAGGTACTGGCCAGGTATATAAAGAATGCAGCTAACCCCTATTCCTCCAGTACAGTCACTTCCATCTAATAAAGAGCTGTTATGGTGTACTCATTGGCCTGGCATCCTTCCTACTCTCCAGAACCCACTACACAACAGTGGCGATGAAGGTCGGATCCTGCTTTGCCTCAAAGAGCTGAATTCACGAGGGGACGGCTTCCCGTGCTGGAGGAAAGAGGTATCTTCCCCCCCTTCTACTGCCGGCTAGACACCATGCTAGTGGCCACCCATACTCAGAACCAACTGTCTGAGTCGGCGGAGCAGGATCCGAAAACAAGAGGAAGAAGATGCCAAAGGTTGGCCAGCCCAGAGAATTCGACATCCGCCATCCTGAATGGTGGCCATCATACCTAGGGCAAGTTGAGAACTATCTCTGGGCAAACCAAATCACTGAGGACAGCCTAAAAGTGACGACCTTGCTTTGCATAAGCAGGCCTGCTATATTCGATTTGGCTGAAAGCCTATTCATTCTGAGGCTGATCGAAACCGTCTCATACAAAGACCTTACAAAAGAGCTGAATGGGCCTTTCAAGCCCTGAATGTCCGAATTGGCCTGGCGGTTCCGTTTTCACCAGAAAGTGCAACAGCCGGGCAAATCTGCATCCAAGTTCATCGTGGCCTTGCGACAGGCTGCCTGCCTCTGCACGTTTTCCAACCTGGATGATAGACTACAGGACAGGCTTGTGTGTGTGTTGGGCCTGGCAGGCCCAACCTTTGGCGGGGGCCCCATGACTGGCTGCGGCCGTTCCCTCCCAGGACCACCATGCTGCTCTTACCCAGTTTCCCCCATGCTGCTCGTGCCCGGCTCCCGGCTCCCGATGACAGCTTGCTTCCTTCTGGGCCCAGACAGACTTCCGGTGGGACGGGAAATGCATGCCTGCACACTGCCGCCGGGGAGAGGCCCGCCTGTCATCGGCTCGCACCGGGGACTCCTACATGAAGGAGGAGGGCGTGCCTGTCGCAAACCTTCACGGCGAACCCCAACAGGGGCCGAGGGTTGTGCCTGCGATGCCAGTGCCAGGCCTGTTGGTGGCGCAGTGGCTCCTTGCTGGCAGCCCTGCCAAAGAGCCGCAGGAGGAGCGGCTGGGACATGCCAGCCACCCTGCCAAAGGGCCGCAGGAAGAACCGCTGGGACATGGCCGTTTTTCCTGGACTTTGTGGGCCAGGACTGCAGTGGTTCCACGGACCGTGGGGGGTGGAGAGGGTATTGGAGCCTGGGGCCGGGAGGGTAACAGGCCTAGGGGAGTGGTGCTCTGCTACGATCAGTGGTGGCGGGTTAAGATACGTACCTGGGGAACAGAGTGCGTCATATCAGGCGGAGGGCGACTGCAACAGAGGCTTTTCGCAAGGCCCGAGATAACTCTCCAAGACGCTCAAGACAAGATCTTGGCTGATGAGGCAGCTGGAGGCATGGTGCAAGTGGTACAGACTCCCCTGCCCAGCAGCCCAGAGGAAGCAAAACACTACGAAGGCGCTATGTACGGCGAGCACACAGACGAGGAAGAAACCGACATCGACTAGATCCAGTGAAAAATGGAACAACGGGATCGACAATGCAAGCACAGGGAGAGCCAGCAGAAGGCAGCTCCCTCCCTGAAATGTGGAGGCTGCAGAGGCAACCACGCATGGGTGAACTGCAAGTTCCAGTCTGCCACGTGTCGGGCCTGTGGGAAATCAGGCCACATCGCAGCAGTCTGCCATAACCGTTTCCGAGAGGGCCTACCCAAGTGACAGTTGAAGAACTCATCGTGGAAAGGTACCGGGGCCCAGAGCTCGACAAGCGTGGGGTTTTTTAAAAGCCGAAGGGCCATCTGCCAAACCAGGGCCCACCGGCCACTTAAACCCAAACTAAAATTAAGCCAACTGATATGATACATTTTGTACATATAGTACTAGAAACGTGTCACATATTGTTTATCTTATTGATTAAAGCCAGTCTCCACATAGGAATGGACAGGGGAATTGAAGGTTGTAGAAGGAAAAGAAAATGGAAAGGTAACTTTGGATTCTAACAATCAGCTCCCAAGACAATAAAAAGACCAGAGTGGTGCTAATCAAGATAATTTACATCTGCTGCAAGTCTATTAAATTCTGGTCGCCATTCACTTCTTGAATCCTGGTGTAATGTATTGGGCCTGTTTCACTTGTCTTTGAATGCTGTTTAAGATTGCTTAATCAGGGAGTCTGTGTAACGGTCGCTGGCTTCCCAGACAAGCAGACTCCAGGACCACCATTGGTTGGCTCTAGGGTGGCAATAGGCTCCTTCAAACCTATTGGCCGCTGCCTAGTGACCAGCAGTATAAATAGCTGTGTAGACACCTTGGTTACTAGTTCAGTTCCTGCATTCAATAAAGCATGTTCCTGCCTGAACTATCTCACCTCATCTCCTGCTTGCAGCAAAGAATCCAGTACACAACAGTGGCAACAAAGTTGGGATCCTACTTCTTCAGAAGAGCTGAAGTCACTAGGGGGTGAGGCCAGCCAAACACCTGGCAGGGAACACGTTGCCCTCCCCCCTCAGTTGGTCTAGCATGCAATGCTAGTGACCACCAGCCCTGCAGACCAGTCCCAGGGCCTACAAAGAATCAAGACAAGGAAGAAGAGAAGCCCAAGCTTGTGAAGACTTCCCGAGATGGCAAAAGTCAGAAAGCTTGAGGAATTTGATGTCACTCACCCAGAGAGATGGGAGTCGTACATCTTGAGGGTCAAAAACTATCTCCGCGCTAACCAAGTTGCCGAAGACGGCCTGAAGGCCGCAACGCTCCTGTGTGTCTGTGGGCCTGCAACCTTCGATATCACAGAGAACTTGGTTGCACCAGCACTGCTGGAGTCCATAATGTATGCGGACCTGAAGAAACGGCTCGGCAACCATTTCCAGCCCAAGTTATCAGTAATAGCTTAGAGGCATGCCTTTGAACAGAGAGTTCAGCAGCTGGGTGAAACAGCAATAGAATTCATCATGGCATTGAGACAAGCTTCATGTCTGTGCCAATTTTCTGATTTAGAAGAAAAGCTTCAAGACTGACTCATCTGAGGACTGTGGAGAAGAGAGGTGCAGCAGAAACTCTTTGCAAAAGAGACTCTCTCACTCCAGGAAGCCTTGAAAGAGATCATGGCAGACGAAGCCACCGGTGGAGCTGTGAAAGCCATGCAGCCCACCAAAAGCACTCAGCAGGAGGAGGCTGTGCACCATGAGGATGCTGAACTCCCACAGGATGTCGACTGCAGCCACAAAGTGGACAAGCTTCAATGGCACAATGACAAAGAACAAAGGATTACTTACAAGGCAGTTTCCTTCCCTCGGTGTCTGGGTTGTGGTGGCCGCCACCAATGCAGGTTCCTGACATCCACATGTCGGGCTTGTAGGAAGACCAGCCACATTGCTTCAGTCTGTAGAGGTCAACAGAAGGACTACCATTTGGACATTCCGATCAAGAGAGGTACCAGGGCCCCAGGGCAGTTTAGTGTAGGGTTTTGCTCCAGCTGTCAGAGTGTTTGCCGCACGGGAGCTCATCACCCTCTTAAGCCCAAATTCTGATTTCAGGTCAAGCTGCAAGGCGTCCCTTGCAGGATGGAACTGGACACGGGTCAGCCGTGTCCATCATTTCACTCGAAACCTTCCATTTCGTCTGCAATTGCAGCAAGAGGTGGGCCAAGCTTAGGCCATCTGACATCATCCTGACTGACATCCCAAACTCTTGAGTTGCCGTCAAAGGCGAGGCCACATTGGCCGTCAAGTTCAAGGGGTTTTCAGGGCCTCTAAATGTTATTGTAGTGGAGGGTCAGCGAATGAGTTTAATAGGCCTTGATTAGTTTGATGCTCTGGGCATCCAGGACACTGGAATCCACCGGACATAAACGGTGAACTTGGCATCAGTATGTGAGGAATTCGCAGATGTTTTTGACACTACCCTAGGAATGTACAAGGGCCCTCCAATAGCCTTTAAACTTAATCCTGCCATAATGCCTATCAGGATCAAATTCTGCAGAGTGCCATTTCTTCTTAAACATAAGATTGATGCAGAGCTGGATAAGGTAGTTGAACAAGGTGTACTACAGCCCATAGATGGGGTTGAATGGGAAACCCAATTGTCATGCCACTTAAGGCCGACGGGGAGGTCAGGATTTGCACTGATTACAAGTGCACCATTAATCAGGCACTTAAGCAGCATGTGTACCCAGTGCCAGTCGTTAGCCACATCTTGGCATCACTGCAAGGGGTATGGTTTCTGCGAAGTTAGATTTGGCACAGGCTTATCAAAGCCACAGCACAAACCACTGTAACGCACAGGGGGGCTTTTAAAGTAAAGCGCCTCCAATTCGGGGTTAGTGTAGCCCCTGGCATTTTTCAAGGTGTTATGGAACATACACTCAAGGGCATTCCAGGGGTCTGCCCCTACTTCGACAATGTGCTTATTGCTGGTGAGGCCACTGAGGTGCTTGCAACTAGGCTCAAGGCTGTCCTTCAATGGTTCCACGAAGCAGGCTTTAAACTTAAAAAGAATAAGTGTAGCATTGGGGTCGCCTCTACTGAGTTCCTGGGTTTCCATATTGATGCTGAAAGCATCCACCCTGCCAAATCCAAGCTGAAGGCCATTCAGCTGGCACCTAGCCCCAGGTCAAAAGGAGAGCTTCAGGCATTCTTGAGTTTCCTTAATTTTACCATGCATTCTTCGTAACAAGGCTGCAGTGGCACAGCCATTACACCGGGTCTTAGACAAAAATACCTCATGGAAGTGGACCAAGGTTCACAAAAACAGTTTTAAGGCAGTAAAGTCACTACTGTCTTCCAATTCAGTGCTCAGTCACTTTAAAGAGTCATTTCCTGTATGCCTTGCATGTGACGCATCCCCTTATGGGGTAAGGGCTCTTTTAAGTCATTTGGAAAGTGATGGGACTCAAGTCCCAAATGCCTACTACTCAAGGACATTGTCCTCTGTACAAATTAACAAAGAGGCCTTGGCCATTGTGGCTGGGGTGAAGAAATTCCATGATTACTTGTATGGCAGGGAATTCACAGTCTTCACTGACCATAAGCCAGTGTTGGGGTTATTTACTACAGATAAGCAGACACCCCAAATTCTGTCCCCTAGGATGTTAAGATGGTCCATCTTCTTGTCAGCCTACAGCTTCAGGCTGGTTCACAAACACGGCAAAGACATGGGCCACGCAGATGGCCTTAGCTGGTTGCCATTGCCACAGATAGAGCCAGATCCAGCTCCAGCAGCTCACATTTTGTCTATTCAGGATTTGCCTGAGTTTCCCCTCAATGCTGGGGATGTGGCTGCAGAAACTGCTGCAGAAAAGGTTTCAAACAGGGTGCTGTCCTGGATTCACACAGGGTGGCTTGAAAATAGTCCTGGACCCGAGTTCCAGAGCTACTTCACATATAGACAAGAGCTTTCAGCTCACAAGGGTTGCATTTTATGGGGGAGCAGGGACATTGTCCCCAGTTCATTAAGAGACAGGGTACTTCAATCTTTGCATGAGAGACATCCGGGCATTGTCCGGATGAAGGCATTTGCATGAAGCTACCTATGGTGGCCTGGGTTAGATAAGGCTATTGATGCTCAAGTACACAGGTGATACACGTGTCAACAGTCCAGGCCAGAAATGCCACACGCTCCTGTCCACAGATGGGAGGAGACACATACTCCTTGGTCGAGGATTCACATTGACTTTGCTGGGCCCTTTCAGGGACAGCAATTTTTGATAGTGATCAACAGCCACTCTAAATGGCTGGAAGTTATTCCTATCTCAAATATGACTACTGCTAGGACCATTCAGGTGCTTAGAAAGATTTTTGCAACACACGGGCTGCTGGACGTCGTAGTATCCAATAACGGGGCCTAGTTCACAGCGGCAGAGTTTCAAGCCTTCTTGAGGACTAACCTCATAAGGCATGCTATATCAGCTCCCTTTCACCCCTCGACTAATGGGCAGGCCTAACAGATGGTGTGCACTACAAAGCAGTCACTCAAGCGCATAGTGACTGGGGATTGGCACCATAGGCTGGCTGATTTTTTGCTTTGCCAGCACACTACGCCTTGCACAGCAACAGGCAAGAGCCCAGCAGAGCTTCTCTGGGGAAGAAGACTCATCACTAAACTGGACAGGTTGCATCCAGACCGGGTGGCAGCAGACGCTTCTTGCCCAAAGCTTCCAAGGGGATTGCAAGTGGGTGATGGAGTGTGGGCCAGGAACTATGGGCATGGGAACCTGAGAGTGCCGTGTAAAATTATCAAAGTCTCAGGCCCCATATTGTATGAGGTGGCTCGGGATGGCGGGCATGTCATTCGCCACCATATTTATCAGCTGCAGAAGCAGTATCCAGAATGGCCACAAAGCAAGGACCTCACAACGGGTCTGCTCCTAAAGCCAGAAACCGGCAGCCAAGCGGGGCAATTCACATGCTCTGAGGACTCCACCAGTCAGTACAACATGGAGGAGGTCATAGATGGGCAAAGCCCAGGAGTGCAACATGGGTCCTCTGATGGGGAAACTTAACCCGATCCAGACAGCTCCTGTGCTAACTCTGCTTCTACATTGGACTTTGGTTTGGGCCAACCTGGAATGGCCAGCCAAAAGGACTCGAGTCAGTCTGACTCTCATGGACTCATGAGTCCTGGTCTACCCTGCCCAGAGGGCAAGCTGGTAAACCAGGAATTGGCTGGATCCCCCAGGCGATCTGCATGGTCACGTAGACCTCAAACCTATTTGCAAGATTTTGTTCTAAAGTGATTGTATTATTGCAATACTTGTATCGCTGCTGTACCTTATTTCAACTATCTTTTTTATAATGTTTGTACATTCTAGAGGGGAGGGGTGTAATGTATTGGGCCTGTTTCACTTGAACTGTACCACGTGTCTTTGAATGGTGTTTAAGATTATTTAATCAGGGAGTCTGGGTAACGGTCGCTGGCTTCTCACACAAGGAGTCTCCAGGACCACCATTGGTTGGCTCTAGGGTAGCAATAGGCTTCTTCAAACCTATTGGCCACTGCCTAGTGGCCAGCAGTGTAAATAGCTGCCTAGAAGCCTTGGTTACTAGTTCAGGTCCTGCGTTCAATAAAGCATGTTCCTGCCTAAACTCTGTCTCCTTTTTGCAGCAAAGAACCCAGTACGCAACATCTGGGTTAATTGTGTAAAAGTAAATTTACAAACTGATAAGCTTGCCACATATTTCAGCAGTAGGCCAATTTCACATCCAATTCCATCTTGAAGGGAGAGATTTCATCACCAAAGTGGTCAGGATATGCATATATAGCCTGGAAGGACAGGGCAAAGCTTTGAGACCTCACCTTCAGCATCTACTGCTCCAAAGAGTATTATCTCAACCAGGTTCCGTGACACAATCATGAAGCCAGGAAGCTTTCTGCTGCTCACTCTGCTGCTCTTCTTGTACTCCAGTAAGTTTTGCTTACCAATCCAACTTTTCTTCTTTTGAGAGATTTGAGGACCCCTTTATCCCCAGGGAAAAAAGACAATAAACCACAGATTGTTAGGGCTGGTTCAGTGGGAAATAATTCTTGGTCAGGAGAATCTGCACAAGAAGCAAACAGAAATTGGAGTTTATTAGTGCAGAATTGGCTATTTTACTGGAAGATTATTCAGGTTCAAATAATAGTTGCTCAGCTGGTAAAGGATTTTAATTTCAGTGAGGGAGCAAAGGGAGAGGGCACATGCAAGCATACAATTAATTTGTTTTAAAAATAGGAGATAATATAGAGCTATTTCAATAATTTAGTATGTTTTCATACCAGATATAGCTGTCCTAAAAATCAGTTCTTTTATCTTTATCTTTATCTTTAATTCCATTTATATCCCGCCCTTCTCCGAAGACTCAGGGCGGTTTACAAGCTTAGCAGTAGCCTTCATTCTATGTATATGCCTGCTTATTAGGGCTTTCACACACACACCAAGCGGCATTATTACAAAGTCAGCTTATTGCCCCCAACAATCTGGGTCCTCATTTTACCTACCTCAGAAGGATGGAAGGCTGAGTCAACCTTGAGCCTGGTGGGACTCAAACCTGCACTAATTGCAGACAGCTGGTGTTACTTAAGGAGGCATTAGCCCACTGCTCCACCAAGGCTCTTAATACCAGGGTTAATACCAGCTGATCAGGCTTTGTGAAGAAGTGAGCCCATTATATTGATTTTATTTATTGTATTTTATTTAGTTTTAGACAAGTGAGGGATCACATGATCATCTTCTATTTTGGGTAGTGGTGAAGCCTTGTTGTATACACCAGTGCTCAGCATTCCCAATAGTTGTCCTTTCAGGTGTATCACAAGCAGAATTCCTTCAGAAATCAACAATACTGAACTGCCTAATGATAATCCTGTCAACTTTATTAGTACTATTCAGTTGGTTTTTACTGGATTTTGTGTTAATTTATTCTTTTTATTTAATTGATCAAGGAGGGAGAAAGGCACATTACAAATAAAAAATAAAAAATAGGAGATAATATGGAGTTCTTTCATTTTTTTTTCATTTCTATGCGTTTTTTTCAGACATTGCTGCCCAAAAATTCAATGAAACCGTGAGTACCAGATTTCAGTTATTAAATATAGTCACTGTGTAGAACCCCAAAATATGGATGCATAATAATCCCATGCCTGTCCCTCCCTCCCCCACTTTTATTGCCAATGTATTGTACCCTCAGATACAATAAGAGAACAATTTTTCAGGCAATTTTTCTTATCAAGCCAGATCTTCTACTTTTATCCATTCCCTCTCCCAAGCTGTTCCCTCTCCTAAGCCCTTTAAGGGCGCAGCACACAATTAAAAACATACACACTATAAAACATAAACCATAACAAACTAAACAATGTTTTATATTACTGTTGTGGAGGTTTTTCTTTCAGTGTATCTGATGTGTATATGTATTTAATGTTGGGAGAGATGTTGCAATCCATGCAGAATTTATCTATATAGCAATATAAAGACAGTAAGATATAATTCCTAAAAAATCCAGATCCATTTTCCAGCATTGCTGATGCATGATGGGACACGGAGGATCAACCAAAACAAAAGTTAACTCTGCTGAAGAGTGAATTACAACTTGACAAAATAAGATAACAGATAATCAATTTAGCCCAGGTTATTCAACTTATCAGTGGTCTTAACAGGGTAGTCCTGTGAAATGAATCATTTGCTTCTTCCTATAGCTTTATTGTAAGGACTACCCAAAGAATATCTGCCCCTTGGTGTATGAACCCCTCTGTGGCTTTGGTGGCGAAACCTATTACAACAAATGTTTTTTCTGCAATGCGTATATGTAAGTATACAGTTCACTCTATACAACTGGAAAAGAAAGTATTTGTATAGTCTCCCCTGGATTTCTGGGTTTTAATAAAATAAATGTGAAAACTACTTAATTACGGCAGCGAGACTTTTAATAGGGCAATACTGGAAGAAGGAAGAACTGCTGACCATAGAGGAATGGACTTTAAAAGTTTCCAACCTGGCGGAAATGGCGAAGATTTCAGCATATTTGAAAGACCATTCACAACAACGATATATTGTGGAGTGGAAGAAATGGATTGATTACATCCAGAATAAATACGGGACTAAAAAGTTTCATCTAGCATTTGAATAAGTATATTGCTTGTAGTCAATTTATAAGAGCTAAAGTGCGAGAGATTTAATAGTTTATTGTTGTTAGTATATGGGAGTTTATGATTGGTTACTTTATTTTTTATACCTTGTATCTAGCTCTGGGAAGTCCGGGGGGGGGGAGGGGGGAAGGGGAGGGTGAGAGGGTGGGATAGGGTTGGGAAGGGTTGGGGGATGGGATGTAATAATTAAAATGTACTGAAAAACTTTTCAATAAAAAAAAAAAAATGTGAAAACTGATCCTCCTTTAAAGTAGGCTACAAAATTCACTCAGAAAACATTGTCTGTTCAAGATAGATTATGTAGTGGTGTCAATTTTAAGGAGAGGGAGAACTATAGCCAACTTGCCTGTTTCAGGAGATCGCAAGTAACATTGCTAATTATTCTAGTTTTGTTTTGTTTTTTGCTTGTCTGGGCCCTGATGGTGGATGCACACCTGTGGTTCTTATTTTTATTTTTTTGGCTCTGTTTTCCCATCAGCTATAGAGGTAGAAAACTGCGGCTGAGATTCTTTGGAAAATGTCCAGACTTTGAAGATGCAGAAGATTAAAGAATATTTCCCAAAGAATATCCCACAACCTTGACAACTTGTTCATTAATAACCCCATGTAAACATGTAAACATCTGTTTTTTCCTCTGCTTCTGCTCCATTGCTCTCTTAAATGTCTTAGTATGACTTATCAATAAAAAAACCCTAAGCATTATCTCTCCATGAATCTTCTTTTTAAACAAATATCTGGGCATAATTTTTTAATTTTAGTTCCTTTGAGTCAAAGTTGACTCATTGCAACTGTGTCAACTTGTTTGTACATTTTTCTTTGCACTTAGTTTTTCAAAAATAATTCGCCCTTGCCTCCTTTCCTAGCAGTGACTGGCCAAGAACAATTAGCTGACTTCATGACTTTTTAGCCTGTGCTTTTATCACCACACAGGTTGGCTCACATTGGCATATGTTTATAGTTTTATTATTGCATTTTAAAATGCACAATAACTTCATAAATATGCAATTGGGTACATATTGCCACGTATTGAAAATGTTGTATATTATTGGCAAGGGACAATAATTAAAGGTTGGTTACTGGTACCACATAAATCAAGAAATTTTTCCTCATGACAGAAAAAGCACTTCTGCAGAAAGTACATTCCCTCAAGGTAAAACATTTTCAATAATGTTTTGGATTATCTTTATGCAGGAGCTGTTTCCCATTCAGAAATATTCAAATATGAGATTTCTCTATCATCTCCTGACATGAGACCCAAATCACATATTCCCCTTCTCATAATGAATGTACCTTTGATGATATTCATCTCTAAAGTTGGATAACTTTAGGAGCACAAATGCATACCTAGTCACAGAGATTTATGTAGAAAATGTGAAATTTCCATTTCTCTTTCTAAATCTCTAACAATCTATTCTCCATTTCATGCAGCAACAATGCAGGCCCACATTGAAAGTGAAAATGTCCCATAGTCCTTTCCCTGCATTGTTGTCTGTACATATTATCGTCTTTGCAAACATTGCAAACGTAACAACAACTGACATGTCTTGACAAATTCTGCTTCAGTGCTTAAGAAACCAAGAATTGGTTGCTAGAAGTAAAGAAGGGGTTTTTTTGTGTGTGAGAGAGAAAAAATCCAGTCTGTGCTGAAAAGAGGAGTAGGTTAAGTTTCACCACTTTAGGCTTAGTCTAGGTTTAATGTTCTGCTCCATTCTAATCAGGGCACATGTGAGTAAGGAAGGGGAATTTGAAAAAGAAACTTGGTTGCTTCTTTCTTCCTTATCTCATTTCATACATTATGCAGGCTTGCAAGCTGCATCTGCACATCTTAATTATTAATCAGAAAAGAGCTGGAAGGGACCTTGGAGGTCGTCTAGTCCAACCCCCTGCTCAAGCAGGAGTCCCAAATCATTGAGACAAGTGACTGTCCAGTCTCTTCTTAAAAAACTCGAGATATGAAGCACCCACAATATCTGAAGGCAAGCTGTTCCACTGGTTAATTGTCCTCACTGTTAGGAAGTTTCTCCTTAACTCCTAGTTGCTTCTCTCCTTGATTAGTTTCCTTTAGAAAATAAATTGACCCCCTCCTCCTTGTGGCAATCTCTCAAATACTGGAATACTGCTGTCATGTACTCCCTAGTCTTTCTTTTCTACAGACTAGCCTAATCTTTAATATATTTAATAATTAGCCAATTATGCAAAATCTAATTAAAAACTACGCATGAGGAACCTCTTCATGCCAAACTATGGTCTTCAAGGAAACACTTGATTGCTCTTTTCCAACACTTAAGAGGAAAAATGAGAATTCTATAAGTTACCTTCATTGTTCAAAACTTTAAAAGTCCATTGAAATCTCTCTGTCTCTGTCTCTGTCTGTCTGTCTCTCTGTTTCTGTCTCTCTCTCTTTCTTTCTCTCTCTCTTGCTCTCTCTTGCTCACCATTACACGTTGTCAGTATGCATTATCCTGTCCCTAAATGTGTTGTTTTTCTCTTTTTCCCTTCCCTCATAGGGCAAGAGATTTACAAAAGTCTAAGCAGACACTCAATAGGGAATACCCCAGGCTCCTTGGCTAGCATGCTACCAGCACCAGCTCATTCCTTTTCATTATAGTCCCCATTGTGTGTCTGCCTATTCTCTTTATTTCCTACAAATGTAAATACAAACATCAATTCCCTTCTGCTAATTATCCCAGCACCTAAGTAAGCATTTCAAAGGGTGAGGGAGTGGCGAAAAGGAAGCAGTCACATGATTTCCCATTCAGCAACCACTTTCTTTAACGACAGAACTGCTGGTCCCAACTGTGGTCACTAAACAAGAACTACTTTAATCATTCATAGAGCATAGATGGCCTTTTTGTCTTCTAATTATCTACAGGAAGATGAGAATTTAGTTTATGAATGGTGAAATATTATTATTGTGGATTTAGTTCAGACTAAGATCCTGTTCTGGTACCATCTATCACCTTTCCTAACAGCTGGTTGTATGGAGGTCACAAATGTGTTGCAAACTTCAACATTGAAAAACCCAACACTGATTTGCTTTCAAGTCATGGCTGCCATGTCTAGGGCAACACATAGAACATATATATTTACTTAAAAAGTTGTCATATACTATATCAGTGTTTCCTCTCCCCCCCTTTTTTTAAAAAAAAACATATCTACATGTAAGCAATAGATTCTGATTACAAAAGGATAAAATGAACTGGATGTAACTATCTGTCAAAAACATGGTAATCACAATGGTTTTACTTATTATTTATTGCTGAACTGCATCACATTATTCCCTAATGTGTAGGGAATAGTCAAGGGTGTCTGTAGTGTATGCTGCTAAGCATACACAGGAAATACCAGCACAGCAGGGGGCTGGACAGCTCCAGGCTATAACTGCTTTGGCGGGAAAGCCTGAATGGAGTGAGTCATTGACAGCCCCAGGCATGGTCAGCTCTGGTGGGAAGCCGGGGTTTAAACCTATTGGCCACCTGCACTGGCGGGAAGCCCAGGTTCAAATCTATTGGTCACCATTCACCTGGGCAGGTTTAAGAAATGCCAGGTAAACCCCTTTGTCCCAGCTTCATCCTGATCCAAATAAAGAAGTACTACCCAGCTCAAGTGTCCGTCTCTCTGTGTGACCACATGACTTTGCATTGGTGACGAAGGTGGGATCCTGCACCGGACAATGCTAGCCGTGGACGGAATCCAATCGGCAGCTCCGGATCCAGACACAGGACGACCAAGACGGCGGAATGTCACAACTGGGTCAGTATCCCCTTTTCAATAGCGGCCACCCCGAGGAGTGGGAAGTGTTCGTGGGGCAGCTTGAATGCTACCTACGAGTGAATGGGGTGAAGGAAGACCGGAAGAGAGTGGCAGTGCTACTCTGCAGCTGCAGCACAGAAACGTACCAGCTGGCAGTTGGTTTCTGCGCTCCCGATGACATCCACTCCGTTGGGTACAACGAATTGCTGGCGAAGCTGTCGGAACATTTCAAGCCCGAGATGTCTGAGATCGCCTGGCGGTACCGGTTCTAGAAGGACCAGCGGCCAGGTGAGTCTGCCAAACAATACATGGCAGCCCTGAGGCAGGCAGCTCGCCTCTGCAACTTTGAAAACTTAGAAATCCGACTGCGGGATCGGATTGTCTGTGGGTTGAGGGACAGGAAGCTGCGCCATAAAATTTTTGCCAAACAGAAACTGACCCTGAGGGATGTCCAAGAAGAATTCCTAGCCTGGGACGTGGCTGAGGAGTCCGAGGCAAGGGAAGGCGAATCCATCCACCAGCTGAGAGGGTACAGCGATGCAGACGAGGCAGACCTGGAAGTGGACGCTATCAACCAGCCACAGTGACACTTCAACCCCAACCGAGACAACGTGAGGGAACCGAGACCAGCCACGGCGGACGAGAGAGCCCAGGAGTACAGATGTGGAGCGAACGGGCCCAGTCTACCCAGCTCCACAGCCACAGCGCGAATTGCCCCCAGTCTACCCAGCATTGTGGTTGCGGGCCCCGGTCTACCCAGAACAGTGGCTGCAGACAACCCCGGTCTACCCAGTGCTCCGGCTGTGGCCCGAACAGCTCCTGGTCTACCCATTGCACGAGCTGCGGAGGACAGCATCCCCGGTCTACCTGCCGATTCAAGTCAGCGAAGTGTCAATTGTGCGGAAAGACAGGGCACATCGCGGCGGTCTGCAGGAGCAAGCAGCGGGACAGCCTGCACGAGGTGGAAGCCAAGTTCCAGCACGCTACAGGTACCGGGAAGCAGTCGCCGGGACTGTGGGCCACACGGCGGGACGGCTGGGTGTTTTTCTAACTGGGGTTCCTGCGGTGTTAACCCCAAAAATAAAACTGAGGGTGAGGCTGCAAGGGGTCCCCTGCATGATGGAGTTGGACTCAGGGTCAGCTGTGTCCATCATCTCCGCCAGAACGTTTAAGGAAATTTGCAAGCGGAGCAGCCAGCAGGTTCCCTTGAGGCCATCCAGACTGACCCTCTCCGATTTCCAAAATTCACCGATTAAAGTCCGGGGGGAGGCATCGGTGAGGGTTCAGTACAAGGGCTTCGAGGGCAAATTAAGTGTGCTGGTCGTCGAGGGCCAGCGGACTAGCCTTGTGGGGTTAGGGTGGTTCATCGGAATCACAGGGATTAACCAGACGCAGAGCCGTTTTTCCCTTGAAGCTGTCTGCAAGGAATTTGCAGATGTGTTCGATGGGCAGTTGGGAAGGTACACAGGCCCCCCAATCTCATTTAGGCTAGACCCTCAGGTGCAACCCATAAGGATGAAGGAGAGGCGAATCCCGTTCATGCTAAAGCAAAAGATAGAGCGGGAATTGGATAAGTTGGTAGACCAGAGGGTGTTAACACCAGTAGATGGAGCGGAATGGGAAACTCCCATCGTAACGCCACTCAAAGCAAATGGGGAAATTCGGATTTGCGCTGATTATAAGGGGACCATTAACCGAGCTTTAAGTGCCCACTCCTATCCGGTCCCTGCGGTCAGCGGTATCCTAGCATCCCTACAAGGCGGGTTGGTGTTTGCTAAATTGGACCTCGCTCAAGCTTATCAGCAACTGCCGGTAGACCCAGGGGCTGCTAGAGCGCAAACAATCATCACTCACAAGGGAGCGTTCTGGCTGCAGTTCAGGGTTAGCGTAGCACCTGGAATTTTTCAAGAGGTGATGGAAAAGATTCTCAAGGGAATACCAGGGGTTTGTCCCTATTTCGACGACGTCCTGATCGCAGCTAGCTCCACGGACGTACTAGCAGCCCATTTGAAGGCAGTCCTTGAGAGGTTCAGGGGGGCTGGGTTGAAGCTCAAAAGGGACAAATGCAAGATTGGGGTAACTGAGACAGAATTCCTGGGGTTCAGAATAGATGCTCAAGGCATCCACCCATCTGCATCAAAGGTTAGGGCAATTAAAGAAGCCCCTGCTCCCAAAAACAAGCCTGAACTGCAGGCATTCTTGGGGCTCCTCAATTTCTACCACGCATTCCTGCCACACAAAGCCACAATTGCAGAACCCCTACACAGGCTGCTTGACAAGCAAGCACCCTGGAACTGGACTGACAAGCATGCCAAAGCGTTTCAAACACTAAAGAACATGTTAGCAAGCAATGCCACAGTCACCCATTTCAGGGAGGACCAGCCAATCTGTCTTGCGTGTGATGCATCCCCTTATGGGATTGGAGCAGTGCTCAGCCATCTAAAGGAAGATGGAACACAGGCTCCCATCACCTATTATTCCAGGACCCTGTCAGCTGCAGAGCGGAATTACGCCCAGATAGACAAAGAGGCACTGGCAGTGGTTGCTAGAGTAAAGAAATTTCATGATTATCTTTATGGTAGGGAATTCTTAATCTTCACAGACCATAAACCACTATTAGGATTATTCACAACAGAGAAGCAAACTCCACAGATTTTGTCACCTAGAATGTTAAGGTGGTCAATATTTCTCTCTGCATATTCTTGCAAACTGATACACAGGCCAGGGAAGGAGATGGGGCACGCTGATGGCCTCAGCAGACTTCCCCTGATGGACAGTGAGCCGGATCCAGCACCGGCTGCTCAAATACTGGCAATTCAGGAACTTCCAGAATGCCCCCTCAACGCAAGGGACATAGCCTCAGAGACACCAAAGGACAAGGTTCTGAGCAGGGTACAATCGTGGGTGAGCAGTGGGTGGCAAGACAAATCGCCAGGGCAAGAGTTCACTGCTTATTTTTCCAGAAGGCATGAATTGTCCTCACACAAAGGATGCCTCTTGTGGGGAAATAGGGTCATCATTTCCACAAGGCTCAGGTCAGGGAAAAAGTTCTCCAATCATTACGCGAAGGACATCCAGGGATAGTAAGAATGAAGGCCCTGGCAAGGAGCTACCTGTGGTGGCCAGGGTTGGACAAGGAGATAGAAGCACGGGTAGCGGGGTGTTACACATGCCAGAGGACACGGCCAGAACAACCACAATGCTCCAGTCCACAAGTGGGAGGAAACACACTCACCCTGGTCCAGGGTGCATATAGACTATGCTGGCCCCTTCCAAGGTCACACATTTCTGGTAGCTGTAGACAGTCATTCCAAATGGCTAGAGGTGGTGCCTGTAAGCAATTTGACCTCAGCAGGAACCATTCAAGCATTGAGGGGGATGTTTGCCACACATGGGTTACCTGATGTAATCGTGTCAGATAATGGAACACAATTTACCTCCTCGGATTTCCAGGTGTTCCTGAGGACCTTGGGGATTAGACATGCTACCTCAGCTCCCTTCCACCCTGCCAGTAACAGATTGGCAGAACGATTCGTGAGGACAACAAAAGATGCTCTCAAGCGCAGGGAAATTGGAAGCAAAGACTAGCCACATTCCTCCTTCACCAACATGCAACACCTTGCACTGCCACAAGCAAAGGTCCAGCGGAACTCAGATGGGGCAGACGCCTCATAACAACATTAGACAGGCTCCACCCAGATAGGGTAGCCGCAGACACCGGGACCCCCAACATCAAAACACGTTTCAACTCAGGAGACCTCATCTGGGCTAGGAACTACAGCACGGGTCATCCATGGGTGCCAGGGGAAATATTAGAACAAACAGGACCCCTGTCCTACAGAGTAAGGGTGGAGGGGGAACTCCTCTGGAAGAGGCACCTGGACCAGCTGAGGAAAAGGGCTCCTGAAAGGGTGGTAGAGGACACACTGGGGGTTGAGGAGGAAGAGTCAACACAAACACATTCACCTAGGAGGGTGGCTGGAGAGACCCAGGCAGGAGACTCACAGAGAAACCAGGCAGTCACCAGAACTCAACAAATCACACACACAGACACACAAAAACCTTCCACAACAGGAGCAACGAGAAGGAGAACATAGTCATATCATCACATCACCTGGAGAACTAGTACCAAGAAGGTCAAGCAGGCCACACAAGGCGCCAAGCTACCTCGCAGATCATGTGCGTTCGTAGGGGGAGGGGGTGGAAGAACAATCAAGTTGTATCAATTGTAACCATGTGTATGTAAATATGTACAGTGTAAATAGGTGTATATAGTATGGAGATGGTTTGACAGAGGAAAGTCCTCACTATGGGGGAAGCATACACAGGAAATACCAGCACAGCAGGGGGCTGGACAGCTCCAGGCTATAACTGCTTAGGCGGGAAAGCCTGAATGGAGTGAGTCAATGACAGGCCCAGGCATGGTCAGCTCGGGCGGGAAGCCAGGGTTTAAACCTATTGGCCTCCTGCACTGGCGGGAAGCCCAGGTTCAAATCTATTGGTCACCATTCACCTGGGCAGGTATAAGAAATGCCAGGTAAACCTCTTTGTCTCAGCTTCATCCTGATCCAAATAAAGAAGTACTACCCAGCTCAAGTGTCCGTCTCTCTGTATGACCACGCGACTTTGCAGTGTCTCAAATGAAGTATTGATGTGCTTCATGCCCCATCTACATTGTCAGAAAAATTCACAAACCAATCAGATATCTTTTCAAATATTATCTAACCCAACAACATGGCACACCTTTTCAAATATTAACTAGTCCCACAAATGTGGCACATTTGTAACAGAAGAAGGAGTGGATTTTGCTTACAAAGCAGGTGCAAGTTTGACAAATGGTAAAAGTAAAAATCAACTGGACAAAGTTAATTGCTAGAATCATTTGAAGCTAAGATATGGATTTGGTCCCAAAAATTGCCATTAGTTTAAATGTAGACTGCCACATATTTCTTGAATCCTGACCTGTGCTAAAAGAGAAGTTTTTAACCATAGGCCTTTATAATATCACATTTCCACAAGAACTTCATACTGGAAGGGATGGATGACCCCATGAAGGGCAAAATATTCTGGGAAGCTAGGACAGCACCTGGCTGTTTGCAGAGGGGAGCATTTTTGTCCTGTGCTTGTGGATTAATGATACCTGCAGTTGCTTCTGCTTCTTCTCTGACAAGATGCTGGAGTTTTGGAAGGCTTTTGATCTTTCCTTCTTAGACCACTTAATGAGGAAAATTAGAAATGATACAAGCATGCAATATAGAAACAAGAAAGTTTCAAAGCTTGTCATTGAAGGAAAATGCTTTTCATTAGAATAAAAAAATAAAAGACAATTATTTCCACCAACCCCTTCATGGATTACTGCCTTGTCGTGGCCTGGAGGAACGTTGTCCATAGAGTCATGATGAGTCGGACACGACTTCGCAGCTAACAACAACAACAACAACATAAATATCTACCCTTAATTTTGGGGCAGATGTTGCAAACAATGCAGATCTAAAGAGCAATATGAAGATTATAAAATATAATTTCTAACAATCCCAAATCCATTTTCCGGCATTGCTGATGTACGATAAGATAAGGAACAAGGAGTCTAAAAATATGACAGTATTACAAAAGGCAGCTTTAGAAAGGTTAACTGGATTTGAAATTGTTGAAAGGGTTAAATATTTGGGGGTATATTTGACACCCTCAAATGTAAAGTTATACAAAAATAACTATGAAAAGCTATGGAGCAAAGTTCAAAAAGAATTGGATAGTTGGAAAAAATTACAATTGTCATTACTGGGAAGAATTGCAGCAGTGAAAATGAATGTGTTGCCAAAATTTCTATTTTTGTTTCAAATGATAACCATTCTTAAAAAGGATTCAAACTTGGAGGAATGGCAGAAGGGTATTAATAAATTTGTCTGGGCAGGGAAAAGGCCACAGGTTAAATTCAAGATTATGCAGGATACGCGTGAAAGAGGTGGTCTTAAAATGCCCAATTTTAAATTATATTATGAAGCTGCTGCATTATCAGCGATAAGTGATTGGATTAACTTAACACAAGGGAGATTATTAAATCTTGAAGGTCATGATTTGTTATTTGGTTGGCATGCATATTTATTGTATGATAAGAAGGTAGATAATGTGTTTAAGATGCATATTTTAAGACATGCTCTGTTGCGAGTTTGGAAAAAGCATAGACATAAGTTAAATTACAAGATACCTTTATGGGCAATACTGAAACACGCAATAGAGAACATAAATGTTGGATTCAAACATGATGTGACTACATATAAGGAAATCTTAAGTTTGGAGAGGAATGTATGGTGTTTGAAGCCGTATAATTTTTTACGAGGAAAAAAGATTGTTCAAACCTGGTTTCAGTATGAGCAACTACAAGCCAGGTGGAAAGAAGATCAGAAAATTGGTTTTTTAATGAATGATGAAAATTTGGTAAAGCAAATTAGAAATCAGGGCCCAGCACATATCAAAAGGATATATCTTGCATTGATAGAAATTGATTCAGAAACAGAAACTGTTAAAGACTGTATGATAAAGTAGGCGCAGAACATTCAGGAAGTTATTACAATGGACACTTGGGAAAAGATTTGGGTGAGAAATGTAAAATTTACACAAGCTCAAAATTTAAGAGAGAACTTTTATAAAATGTTTTATGGGTGGCATTTAGATCCCAAAAAGTTAGCAAGTATGTATCCGAATTCCCAGCCTAAATGTTGGAGATATGGTGGCGAAGATGCAACGTATTTTCACATATGGTGGACCTGTAAAAAGGTTAAAGCATTTTGGATTAAAATTTGGTGGAATATGCAGAAGATATTCAAGAAAAGGATAAAGTTTTGTCCGCAATTGTTTTTATTGGGTATTATTACTGATACTACTTCTGTGGACATTAAGTTGATGCTGAACTTAATTACAGCAGCAAGACTTTTAATAGGGCAATACTGGAAGAAGGAAGAACTGCCAACTATAGAGGAATGGACTTTAAAAGTTTCCAATCTGGCTGAAATGGCGAAGATTTCAGCGTATTTGAAAGACCATTCGCAACAACGATATATTGTGGACTGGAAAAAATGGATTGATTACATCCAGAATAAATATGGGACTAAAAAGTTTCATTTAGCATTTGAATAAGTATTGATGGGATATTTATATTGCTTGTAATCATTTTATAAGAGCTAAAGTGCGGTAGACCTAATAGTTTATTGTTATTAGCATATGGTAGTTTATGATTTTTTTTACTTTTATACCTTGTATTCAGCTCTGGGAAGTCGGGGAGGGGGGAGGGGGGAATGGGAGGGTGAGAGGGTGGGGTTGGGTTGGGAAGGGAGGGAGGGGGTGGGGAGGGGATGCTTTGTTAAAGATAAAATGTACTGAAAAACTTTTCAATAAAAAAAAAAGATAAGGAACAGGAAAAAAAACTTTTTAGAAGAGAGAATTACAAACTATCAGGATAAAAAGACAGAATCATTTTGTTCCAAGTTATTCAAATTATCATCTGATCTTCCCCCTTAAGAAGATGGGCAGGGTAGTTTTATGAAATAAATTATTCGCTTTATCCCATAGCGTTATTATTCACCGTTCCACTTTACTTTTGCACCATGGAATCCGACCCCCACTGTGGCTCTGATGGCAAGATATATATCAACAAGTGTGCTTTCTGCCATGCTTATTTCTAAGTACATGTTCCACTCTCTGCAGCTAGAAAAGAAACATTTGGATAGGGAGCCCTGGATTTCTAGGCTTCAAAAAAGAAGTGTGCAAACTTATCCTCCTTTCAAGTATTCACCCAGAAAGCATTTTTTGTCACAGAAATTGTTGCATGGTTGTTCCAAGGAGAATATTTAGCTAATTTTATTGGGAGAGGGAAGTTGTCACTTTCAGACAATCCCCAGTAAACATACTATTACAATCTTTTGCGTGGTTGAGTATCTCTCTGGATTTTTAATTTAATTTTGGGGTCTATTTTCCCATCAGTCGCAGTGGAGGAACACTTCGTCTGGAACACATTGGAATATGTTGAAATCTTAAAATGTAGAAGACTAAGGAAGATTTCTTAAGGATATCTCACCATCTTCATATCTTTCTCATTATCATCAACACAAAAGTTTATGTTCTTCTGTCTTCTTCTGCTCTTTTGCTCTGTTAAATAGCAGTTTGGCAGTTCGATTCTCATTGTCTCAAGGTTGATTCATCCTTCCAAGGTCAGTAAAATGAGGAGCTACATTGTTGGGGGTAATATGCTGACTTTGTAAACCACGTAGAGAGGTCTGTACAGTATTGTGAAGTGGCATATAAGTCTACGTGCTGTTGCTATTGCTATTAATAACAAATAATCATTTTGTCACAGTTTATACTAATTGTGGAAATAGCTCCTGTTTTCTGTGTCATTAAAAAGAAGGCTGTATTACAGTTATAAAGTGAATAAGCTGTGACCGAATCTGGAAGTTCTACTTCGGATACCACAGAGCCTCCTCCCAGAAGGTAACAAGGAAAACATGTCGTGAAAAGGGTGTGTAGTGTCTCAGACAATCTTGCAGACCCTGCTCAAGCAACGCTTATGTGCTATGTCCGGGATGGAAGGGAGGGAACTGCCAATGAACTTTTCAGCCAATGATCTTTTCATGCTCACGGTTTGAATGGGATAATAGAACCTAAGCAAAAGGAAAGTACAGAATTCAGTTTTCCGGTTTATAAGATACAAAGAGTCCAACTTCAACTGAGTTCACCCAACTTCAGTGATGCAATGATGAAGCCAGGAAGCTTTCTGCTGCTCACTGTGCTGCTCTACTTCTTGTACTCCAGTAAGTTCTGTCAGTAAAATGAGGAGCTAGATTGTTGGGGGTAATGTGCTGACTCTGTAAACCACTTAGAGAGGTCTGTACAGTACTGTGAAGCGGTATATATGTCTGAGTGCTGTAGATATTGCTATTAATAGCAAATAATCATTTTGTCACAGTTTATACTAATTATGGAAATAGGACCTATTTTATGTGACATTAAAAAGGATGAATTAGTTATAAAGTGAATAACTTGTCATTCACTTTATAATTTTACTCCATTCTCCAATGCCTATATTTAATGTTTTGTAGGAAACTAAACTTGGTATGCCCACACATCTTCAGAAATCTAATTTATTATTTAATTTCAAAACGTACTGTTCTTTCTTATGAGCAACTAGTTCCTATTCTAATTGCTATTTAAAACTCTTTGTCTCTTCATAACGTTAAGGCTGAAATTGACATGTTCCACAAATATGATGTGACCTTTAATGACTGCTATAGTAGTCAGCAATCAAAGCAGTTAAGAGAAACACAGAGACTTCCTTGTACAGAATATAGATGGACAGATGCTGTATAGAAGATTTCCTGCTTTGAGCAAGATCACAGACTAGGTGATTTCATAGATCCTGTCTGACTCTGATTCTAGATAACAAAAAATATTCTCTCCAAGTTTTCTAAAAGTATGTGGGGGGAAGGGTAAGGTAGTTGGATCAAATATGTAGGTTCATGTTATTCACTATGTACAGAAATTAACTCTGCTGGTATTACATGCAATCATTATGAAAAAAATTGTCAACAATATGGCTGGAGGGAAATGAAAGATACTATTGAGTGATTTATTGATTGATTGACTGACTGATACATTTTATATGACTCTCTCAACCTGTAATAACATAGGAAGGATGGATTACAGTTATAAAATGAATAATTTGACATTCACTTTTGTAGTGTATGCCCTTTTAGCATACATGGATTAACAGCACAGCAGGGGACTGGACAGCTCCGGGTTATAACCGTTTAGGCGGGAAAGCCTGATTAGAACAGCTCCCGGTCTACCTGTTGCGCCAGCTACAGAGGGCAGCATCCCCGGTCTACCTGCCGCTTCAAGTAAGCCAAGTGTAGAGCGTGCGGGAAAACCGGGCACATCGCGGCTGTCTGCAGAAGCAAGCAACGGGATAGCCTACACGAAGTGGAGGTGGAGTTCCAGTTGGCCACAGGTACCGGGGAGCGGTTGCTGAAACTGATGGTCAGCCACACGGAGGGACGGCCAGCTGTTTACTTAACGGGGTTTTTTTCGTCGTTAACACCAAAAATTAAACTGAGGGTGAAGCTACAAGGGGTTCCCTACACAATGGAACTAGACTCAGGGTCGGCCGTGTCAATTATCTCCGCCCGAACGTTCAAGGAAATTTGCAAGCAGAGCGGCCAACGGTTTCCGTTGAGGCCAGCCAGACTGACCCTCTCTGACTTTCAGAACTCGCCCATTAACGTCAGGGGGGAGGCGTTGGTGATGGTTCAGTACAAGGGATTCACGGGAAAACTAAATGTATTGGTTGTCGAGGGGCAGTGGACCAGCCTCATGGGGTTAGGGTGGTTCAAGGCGCTGGGCATCGGAATCACGGGGATTCACCAGATGCAGAGTTATTTGTCATTGGAAGGCATCTGCAAGGATTTTGCAGATGTCTTCGACGAACAGCTGGGAAAATACACCGGTCCCCCAATTTCTTTCAAATTAAACCCTCTGGTCCAGCCAATTAGAATGAAGGTGAGGAGAGTCCTGTTTGCGCTAAAGCACAAAATAGAGCGGGAATTGGATAAATTGGTAGACCAGGGGGTGCTGACGCCAGTCGAAGGAGCAGAATGGGAAATCCCCATAGTAACGCCGCTCAAGGCAAATGGCGAAATTAGAATTTGCGCTGACTATAAGGGGACCATTAACCGGGCTTTGAGCACACATTCCTACCCGGTTCCCGCGGTAAGCAGCATCCTAGCGTCCCTGCAAGGCGGGGCGCTGTTCGTTAAACTGGACCTTGCCCAGGCTTACCAGCAGCTGCCGGTAGACCCAGAGGCTGCTAAAGCACAAACAATAATCACCCACAAGGGGGCATTCTGGGTAGACCGGTTGCAGTTCGGAGTCAGCGTAGCTCCGGGGATTTTCCAGGAGGTGATGGAAAGGACTCTCAGGGGAATACCAGGGGTTTGCCTGTATTTTGACGATGTTCTAATAGCAGCCAGCTCAGAGGACATCCTGGCACCCCTTTTGAAAGCAGTACTAGAAAGTTTCAGGGAGGCTGGGCTAAAACTCAAAAGGGAAAAATGCAAGATTGGGGTAACTGAAACGGAGTTCCTGGGGTTCAGGATCGATGCTCAAGGCATCCACCCATCTGCATCCAAAGTCAGGGCAATCAAGGAAGCCCCGACTCCCAAAAACAAAGCAGGCATTCCTACGTCTCCTAAACTTTTATCACACATTCCTGCCACACAAAGCAACAATTGGGGGTTGGAGTTTTAATATGGTTTTAATATGGTTTTAATTATGGTTTATAATTGGGCATAATATTTAATTGTTTTTAACTTTTGTACATTGTTTTATATTTATTGCCCTGTACACCGCCCTGAGTCCTTCGGGAGAAGGGCGGTATAAAAATTTAATTAATAATAATAATAATAATAATAATAATAATAATAATAATAATAATA
>JAKJMR010000081.1:51439-61694 GCA_024449315.1 Daboia siamensis
TAATAATAATAATAATAATAATAATAATAATAATAATAATAATAATAATAATAATAATAATAATTGCAGAACCATTACACAGGTTGCTTGACAAGCAAGCATCCTGGGACTGGACTGCCACACACACAAGCACGTTCAGGACACTAAAAAACATGTTAGCAGGCAATGCCACTGTCACGCATTTCAGAGAAGACCAGCCAATCTGTCTTGTATGCGATGCATCCCTTTATGGGATTGGGGCAGTCCTCAGCCACTTAAGGGAGGATGGAACACAGGCCCCCATCGCCTATTACTCTAGAACCCTGTCAGCTGCTGAAAGAAACTATGCACAGATAGACAAGGAGGCACTGGCAGTGGTTGCAGGAGTGAAAAAAATTCATGACTACCTATATGGTAGGGAATTCCTCATATACACTGACCACAAGCCCTTGCTCGGGTTATTCACTACAGAGAAACAGACACCACAAATCCTCTCACCCAGGATGCTACGCTGGTCTATCTTCCTGTCAGCATATTCCTGCAAGCAGATCCACAGACCAGGTAAAGAAATGGGGCATGCAGATGGCCTCAGCAGTCTTCCCCTAAGGGAGACTGAGCCAGACCCCGCTCCTGCTACTCAAATATTAGTTCAGGTCATCCATGGGTACCAGGGGAGATACTAGAGCAAACAGGACCCCTCTCCTACAAGGTAAGGGTGGAGGGGGACTTGTGTGGAGGAGACACCTGGACCAATTAAGGAAAAGGGCCCCTGAAAGGGTCAGTGAAGCCACACTAAGGGCAGAGGAGGAAGAGCCAGCACAAGCACAAACACAAACACAAAGACAAACACAATCACCTAGTAGAGTGACCGGGAGGGCCCAGTGGCAACCCCACACCAGACAGGAGGGTGACAGGGAAACCAGGCAGGCACCTGAACCCAGAAGATCACAAAGCCCAGACACAGCAACACCCCCCCCCCCACACACACAACAGTCCACCACAACAAGAAAGAGAGTCAAGAAACAGAACCACATCACCTGGAGAACCAGTCCTGAGAAGATCCAGCAGACCACACAAGGCCCCAAGTTACCTCGCTGATTATGTTCGCTCGTGAGGGGGGGGGGTGAGAAAGCAACCAAGGAGTAAATAATATAAATATTGTATAGTGTAAATTAAGTGTATATAGTTAGGACACGGAATGACAGAGGGTAATTCCTCACTATGGGGGAAGGGTGTAGTGTATGCCCTTTTAGCATACACAGATTAACAGCACAGCAGGGGGCTGGACAGCTCTGGGCTATAACCGTTTAGGCGGGAAAGCCTGAATAGAACAAGCAGTTGACAGCTCCAGGGCATGGTCAGCCCTGGCGGGAAGCCAGGGTTTAAATCCATTGGCCACCTGCACTGGCGGGAAGCCCAGGTTTGAATCTATTGGTCACGATTCACCTGGTCAGGTATAAAGAGTCGCCAGGTAACCCTTGAGCCCCAGCTTCGTTCTGTTCCAAATAAAGACGTTACTACCCAGCTCAAGTGTCCGTCTCTCTGTGTGACCACACGACTTTGCGACTTTCTTACTTTACTCCATTCTCCAATGCTCCAAACAAGCATTTGCCCTTTCAAGTTCCTATCCCTCTGTGTCTCCAATGACAAAATTTAGAGAAATATTCTTTTTCTGCAAGAAATATTTGTAAGTATAAGCACTTCTTCATATAGTATAATCCCTGAAACACTAACATATTGGCACTAGAACCTTGTCCAATATCTGCCTTGGATGTATATATCTATAAGCACGAATTCATTCTGAGGCAGGACAAAAAGCCCTGTGTTGAAAATGCAAGGAATCTGATTCAGATGAAATATAAGAAGGAGTTTTCTTTTGGGAAGAGCATATATCAGTGGAAATAGGGGTTACCTCAGGTATGATTTCCTTCACAGGTTCTCCTTAGTCTGGGTAGATGTCTGTCTGACATATCTCAGCAGTTCCTGCTTTGAGCAAGATTTCCAACTAGGTGACCTCATTGATTCTTTCCGACTCTGATTTTAGATAACAAAAAAAATATTCTCTCCATGTTTTCTACAGGTTGGTGGGGGGAAGAGGATGGCAGTTTGATCAAATATGCAGGTTCATGCTAGTCACTATGTACAGAAATTAATTCTGCTGACATTACATGCAATTATTATGCAGAAAATGGAAAACAATAAGGCTGGAGAGAAATGAAAGACATTATTGATTGATTGATTGATTGACTGAATGATACATTTTATATGACTCTCTCAACCTGTAATAACATAGGAAGGATGTATTACAGTTATAAAATGAATAATTTGACGTTCACTTTCTAACTTTACTCCATTCTCCAATGCTCCAAACAAGAATTTGCCCTTTCAAGTTTCTATCCCTCTGTGCCTCCAATGACAGAATTTACAGAAAGATTCTTTTTCTTCAAGAAATATTTGTAAGTATAAGCATTTACAAATTGGCACTAGAACCTTCTCCAACATCTGCCTTGGATGTATATATCTATAAGCACGAATTCATTCCCATTCAGGAATTCATTCCCATATCAAAATCTACGATCTGCTGTTTGATGTGTTAAGCAAATCACACATTTTGTTTCTAAAGCATGGCTTGACTATGAGTCGTGCTCGCGCAGTGGTTAGAATGCATACTGCAGGCTACTTCCACTGACTGCTGGCTGCCTGCAGTTTGGCAGTTCAATTCTCAACAGCTCAAGGATGACTCAGGCTTCCATCCTTCCAAGCTAGGTAAAATGAGGACCGAGAGTGTTGGGGGCAATATGCTTACTCTGTAAAATGCTTAGTAGGCACTGTGAAGTAGTATCTAAGTCTAAGTGCTATTGCTATTGAATACGAGCACTAGAGTTCAACACTTCTTTTCTAGAAAGCAGGCAGTGTCAGAGGCAAACAGTTCTGTCCCCATCACCAAAAATCAGAGTTTCCCTGCTTTGCCTCCCCTTAATCTCCTCACAATGAAGAACAACCAGTTGCTTCTTCTGGCATAAACAATGTAGTTGTTTGAGTCTATGGGTAGTTCTTAGTTTGTAATGGCAACTGAGATGAAAATTGCCCATTCTAATTGATATGGTCATCCAGTGAATCATCATGTGACTACAGCACCTATTAAGGGCAGTTCTGCCATCATTAAGTGAGGACCAAGAGGAAACTCCAGAAAAGAAGTATTACAGTCCCAAGAACCAGCTCCTGTGAGACCTCCTAGACTCCATTTCACTGTCTACTACCTACGTAGATATTTTTGCCTTTAAGGGCTGACTGCTGAACTCCCAGCAGAGCACTCCTTTCCCTCCTATTTTTTCTAGTAGAGCAATTTATCATAGGGGCAGAACGGCCTCGTTAAATGGTGAAAACTGCATGGGACTGTACTGGAAGCATCCACCATTTTTGAAATGAAGGCAAGGAATTATGATAGCCCCCAAAGGCGGCTGCTTCAGGGATGATACAACATGGCCTTCAGAGATGTAACTGTATTACCTGAGGTCCATCATTTTCCATGTGTTCCTACCTGTCTAACCTGGCCCGGCAGGATGGGCATGATCTGGGTCTCATCAGCCAGGGAATGTCACCTGGCAGGGACCAGGAGGTTTGCCTTTTCTCCCATAGTGCCTTTCTTCTGGAACATTCCCCTTCCTGAGATGAGCATGGATCTGACCCTGTTGGCCTTCAGGAAGGGCTTGAAGTCCATCTAGATATCTGGGCCTGGGGTCCTGAATGTCTGAAGACCCCCCTTTCCTGGTTATGCTGAAACTGATGGATTATAACAAATCTTGGCTGCTATTTATGGTTAATTTCTTTTCTTAATGTGTCTTAACTGTTTTTATGATTGTTTGCTGCCCAGAATCACTGGGTTGAGGTGGGCAGATATACAAAAACAATGAAAAATGAAATGAATTGTTGGGTTATTCTGGATAAAGGAAAGGACATGAAAAGGTCATTGCAGGTGCTGCTGCTCTTTATAACACTTTCTTAAAAGCAATGGAAGAATCTATCCTCCATATAATCACTACATATTATAGCATCTGGCCATAAATATAAATTAAATCTAGTGACATGCTGCCACTCACCTGAATGAAGAAAGTTGACTAACCATTCCTGATACAAGAAATTTCTGGTAATGAACTTAAAGTAAGCAATTTATCTTCTGTACAACAGAATAAACTGACTGAATCCCTCTGCACCTTAAAGTAAATTTTGGAGTGCAGAATTCTTCAATTCTAACTTGACAACATGCTCCACTTCATCTCTTCTAAGTTCTTTAAAAGGAAAATAAAGGAGATCGTGGCTTCCACAACCTTTTTAATTCAGATCTTCTTTGCTTCCAGTTTGTGTTCTTAAAAATTTGGAATATTTCAGAAATCCAGTCTGTTTACTTAGCAGAGGTTGTGGTTTAACTGAACATTTAGTTTGTTAACTGTATATTTTGCGGTGTATAAACAATTGCACCGTATCTGAAACCACACTGCCTTGTTACTGCAATAAAATATTTCTTAGCTTCCAAAAGTGTTTTGTACTCACTTTTATCACAAAGTCCACTGAAAGAACACAGAGTTAAAACATAACTGTTGAGTCACGTAGAAGACAGAGAATGATGAAGCGTGTTTCAAAGCTATGCTCCAGCCATAGAGGGGATTGAGTATGAAGAATAGGCTCTGAGTGTCAGCATCTAGAGTACTGAAGGAGTAAAGCTGAAGAAAGAATCCAGCATAGACCATATTTTAGCATTCTCCCTCACACCCCCTTATTCTTTAGGGGTAGATTGAATGTTTTGTAGAAAACTAAACCTGGCACAACCACACACCCACACATCTACAGAAATCTAATTTATTATTTAATTTTAAAACATACTGTTCTTTCCTATGAGCAACTAGTTCCTACTGTAATTGCTGTTTAAAACTCTCTGTCTCTTCATATGAACATTAAGCTGAAATTGACATGGCTCACAAATATGATGTGACCTCTAATGACTGGTATGGTAATTGGCAATCAAAGTAGTTAGGAGAAAGACAGAGACTTCCTTCTACAGAATATGGATGGATATTTGTTTTATAGCGAAGGAACTAGGCTTGTTTTCCATTTCGCTCTGAGGCAGGACAAAAAGCCCTGCGTTGAAAATGCAAGGAATCTGATTCAGTTGAAATATAAGACGGAGTTTTCTTTTGGGAAGAGCATATATCAGTGGAAATAGGGGTTACCTCAGGTATGATTTCCTTCACAGGTTCTCCTTAGTCTGGGTAGATGTCTGTCTGACATATCTCAGCAGTTCCTGCTTTGAGCAAGATCTCCAACTAGGTGACCTCATTGATTCTTTCCGACTCTGATTCTAGATAACAAAAAAAATACCCCCTTATTCTTTAGGGATGGATTGAATGTTTTGTAGAAAACAAACGATGATGATAATAATAACCTTTATTGTCATTTTTTTTCCTGTGGCCAGAATGGCTCACATTAAAAATGAAATTTAATTGCTTGCTCTCAAGTGTACACATACATAACATACATTTAAAAACATACTATATACAACATATGTATATAGACCTACTCCCTTACGTATAAGTAACATATAAATATTAATCGCTGTCCATTTTGAATACATAAGGAGGAAGCTTTAGAGTTCCCAAGGTTCATACTGTATGGAGCAAAGCTGTGACTGAGTATGAATGTTCTGCTTCAGATACCACAGAACCTCCTCCCAGAAGGTAACAAGGAAAACAGGTCATGAAGAGGGTGTGTAGTGTCCCATACAATCTTGCAGGCCCTGCTAAAGCAATGCTTATGTGCTATGTTTATAAGATATAAAGAGTCCGACTTCAACCGAGTTCACACAAGTTCCGTATGCAATCATTAAGTCAGGAAGCTTTCTGTTGCTCACTCTGCTGCTGTTCTTCTTGTACTCCAGTAAGTTCTGTTTACTACTCAAACTTTTTTGAGAGATTTGAGGAGACATTTATCACCAGGAAAAAAGGATAAAAATGCAAAGATATCCTCAAGGTTGCTAGAGTGGGAAATAATTCTTTGTCAGGGGAATCCGCACAAGTAGTAAATAAAATCTGGATGCTATTGGTCAGAATTGACTATTTCACTGGAAGATCCTTTACATCATTGATTTTCTGGTTGTGTCTCATAGTTTCCAAGCAGAACTTTTCATAAAGTAGTTCAGGCATTGTGAAGTTGAAGGAAAAATCTTCATCAGGGTCCAGTCCAAGCCGGGAATAAACAAAATGGAGACTGCTTTAGAAGAAAGGTTGCAGGTTATTGGAGATGAGAGCCAGACAGAAAGATGGCTCTAGGAAAAACTGACCACATGTAGTAGGGAGTGGTGGGTTTTTATACTTTCTTGAACTTTTGTTTGGAGTTGCTCCTGTGGCGTGAACTTTGACCTGAATCTGAGTGTGTTTTTCTGGTCTTCTGAAGGTGGTGGTTTAATCCTACTATGTCCCAAAGGTCATATCCTGATTCCCTGGGGCTGGAGCTGATGACTGTTGGATTTTTGGTGTGAGGGATTGTTGATTCTAGAGATCTTTGTCTTTCTAATCCAACCTTCCTGACTCCAATCATTCTGATAAGATTATCACATCTGCATTTCTGCAGACCTGGTTCTATTTGGGGCAGAGAGATTGGGGGGGGGGGGGGGCGTTGGTTTCTGCCTTAAAAATATATTCTGCCTTTTAATATTTCCCAAAACATTTCTTTGGATTCTCCCCACAGTGAAGAAGAGAGTCCATTATAATGGTTTTATTTTTGTTTTTGATTTAGTTTTAGACAAGTGAGGGGATCACATGATCACCTTCCATTTTTGGACATGATGAAGCCATGCTGTATATACCAGTGCTCAGCATTCCCAACAATTAGAGTAAAGTGGTGCTTTCAGGTGTAATATACTGTAAGAGGAATTTTGGCAGAAATCAGCAATATTGAACTAATGATATCCCCATTAGTTTTATGAGTAGTGAACTGTCAGTTTTACTGGATTTTGTGCTAATGTATTCTTTTTATTTCAGCTGGGAAGGATTTTAATGGGAAGGTGGGAGCAAGGGACAGCGCAAACAGAAACACACTAGTAAATTATAAAAAATAGGAGATGATATGGAATTGTCTCAAATGTTCACATTTGGTATATATTTTTTCAGATATTACTGCCAAAAGTATTAATTTAAAGGTGAGTAGCAAATTTTAGTTATTCAATAAAATTGCTGTGTAGGACCCAAAAATGTGAATGCATAATAACCTCATGCCTGCCCCTCACTACTACCACAGCCTTTGTTGCCAACATGTTGTATCCTCAGATGCAATAAGATTTAGAGCAATTTTTCAGGCAGCTTCCTCTCAACCTCCCCCATCAGTCCAGGTGTTCTGCTTTTATACCCTTCCTCTCCCTCTATCATTCCCTTTAAGGGCACAGCACATAATTCAAATTATATGCACTGCAAAATCTAAATATAACAAACTAAGCAATGTTTTATGTTACTGTTATGGAGCTGTTTGTTTTGGTGTGTCTTACATGCATATCTACCCTTAATTTTGGGGCAGGTGTTGCAAACAATGCAGATCTAAAGAGCAATATGAAGATTATAAAATATAATTTCTAACAATCCCAAATCCATTTTCCGGCATTCCTGATGTACGATAAGACAAGGAACAGGAAAAAAAACTTTTTAGAAGAGAGAATTACAAACTATCAGGATAAAAAGACAGAATCATTTTGTTCCAAGTTATTCAAATTATCATCTGATCTTCCCCCTCAAGAAGATGGGCAGGGTAGTCATATGAAATAAATTATTTACTTTATCCCATACCGTTATTGTTCACCGTTCCCACTTTCCTTTTGCACCATGAAACACGACCCCTGCTGTGGCTCTGATGGCAAGATTTATATCAACAAGTGTGCTTTCTGCAATGCTTATTTGTAAGTACATGTTCCACTTTGCAACTGGAAAAGAAACATTTGGATAGGGAGCCCTGGATTTCTAGGCTTCAAAAAAGAAGTGTGCAAACTTATCCTCCTTTGAAATATTCACCCATTTTTTGTCACAGAAATTGTTGCATGGTTGTTCCAATTTTAGCTGATTTTAGTGGGAGAGGGAACTTGTCACTTTCAGACAATCCCCAGTAAACATGCTGACTATTACAATCTTTTGTGTGGCTGAGCTATAGTAAATGTATCTCTCTGGAATTCTGATTTAATTTTTGGGTCTATTTTCCCATCAGTCGCAGTGGAAGAAGACTTCAGTTGGTATGCATCGGAATATGTTGAAATCTTAAAATGTAGAAGAGTAAGGAAGATTTATTAAGGATATCTCACCATCTTCATGTCTTGCTCATTATCATCAACACAAAAGTTTATGTTCTTCTGTCTGCTTCTGCCCTTTTGCTCTGTTAATTATCTTTGGTGGATTAATAAATAAACAAAGCAAAGCATTATCTCTCCAAGTGTTTCAGCCATACTAGATTTTTTTTTAGATAAGGTTGTTGTTCATACTTGAAGAAAGCCAAGTATTTGGGATAATACATTCAAAAAAAAATCAATCTCTATATAAGCAGAATTAAGAAACAATAAAAATATCTTCATAGAATGGTAACAATTATTTCTTTGCCTCTTATTGCAGATTAGGGTTCACTTTGATCTACCATCTCTCCCTCCTCCTTAATAGCATCCCTATTAGAAGGAGTAAACCGTCCCCTATGAGGGATGGATAAATTTGGGGAAGAGTGGACCACCCAAAAGATGTGAGGACCACCTGTTCCTGTGCTGTCCTGTCTTACAGAGGAAGGAGTTAATATTTGGCAACTTAATATAATAAGAGCCATGGTGGCACAGGGGTTAGAATGCAATAATGCAGGCTACTTCTGCTGACTGCTGGCTGCCAGCAGTTTGGCAGTTTGATTCTCACTGGCTCAAGGTTGATTCCTCCTTTTTTCCTTCTGAGGTCAGTAAAATAAGGAGCTAGATTGTTGGAGGTAATATGCTGACTCTGTAAACCACTTAGAGATATCTGTACAGTATGTGAAGTGGTATATAAGTCTAAGTGCTATTACTATTGCTATTAATAAGAAATAATCATTTTGTCACAGTTTATAGTAATTAGGGAATTAGTTCCTGTTTTCTGTGTCATTAAAAAGAAGTATGGATTACAGTTATAAAGTGACTAACTTGTCATTCACTTTTTAACTTTGCTCCAGTCTCCAATGGTATTGCCCTCTCAAGTTCCCATCCCACTGTGCCTCCAGTGACAAAATTTACAGAAATAATCTTTTCCTGCAAGAAGTATTAATAAGATCTACTCTGTATAGCTAGAGAAGAAAACATTACTTTAGGTAGCCCTGACTTTCTCCTTGAACAAACAAATTAATGTTTAAATTGAATCTTGTCTTTCTGTATATTTACTCTGAAAGGTATGGTATTCTGTCATAGATAGATTTTGTGAGACTCTCCAGCAGAATATTTTACCTATCTTAGATGCCACAACTGAGAAGGTATGCTTCCAGGATGACCTTGTTTAATGGTGAAGCCTCAGAGTGTTCCCACTATGCCTGTTCTAACTAGGGGTGGGGGGGAAATGGAGACAGTCAATTTTTCAAACTATCTTTTCAATTGTCTTTCCATGCTTTCCTTTTGAAATAAACACATCAATCCTGTAATGTATTTCTTTGCTTGATGTGTTCATGTGTCTGTCATTGCTGCTAATGGTTGCTTGTTGTTGTTGTTAGCTGTGAAATCATGTCTGACCCATCGCAGCCCTATGGACAATGTTCCTCCAAGCCTTGCTGTCCTCTACCATCTTCTGGAGTCATTTAAGCTCACGCCTACTGCTTCAGTGACTCCATCCAGCCACCTCATTCTCTGTCGTCCCCTTCTTCTATTGCCCTCAATCTTTCCCAGCATTAGGCTCTTCTCCAGTGAGTCCTTCCTTCTCATTAGGTGGTCAAAGTATTTGAGTTTTAGCTTCAGGATCTGGCCTTCTAAAGAGCAGTTAGGGTTGATCTCCGCTAGCACTGACTGGTTTGATCACCTTGCAGTCCAAGGGACTTGCAGGAGTCTTCTCCAGCACCATAGCTCAAAGGCCTCAATTCTTTGGTGCTCAGCCTTTTTTATGGTCCAACTTTCACTGCCATACATTGCAACTGGGAAGACCATAGCCTTGACTATATGCACTTTTGTTGACAGGTTGATGTCTCTGCATTTATTTATTTATTTATTTATTTATTTATTTATTTATTTATTTATTTATTTATTTATTTATTT
>JAKJMR010000081.1:81649-113971 GCA_024449315.1 Daboia siamensis
ATGGGTCGGACACGACTTCGCAGCTAACAACAACAACAACAACAAAGTTGATCAGGCCTGTAAATGCCAATCTCCCTAAAATGACTCCCTAAACTAGCTTTAGGGAAATTGTTAAGCCTTTGAATCCAGCAATCTACAAAACCATAAGCCAATCAGTGGATTTATTTACTATTTCAGTAAATGAATCATAGAATTATGAATTTGAGTATAATTCATAAATGAATACGTAAATTCATTGATCATTTAAAGTTTATGATATCACAGGATTTGCAGATTCTTCCTTAACATACCACTTGCCACCCTTCAAATGTATGTATATCAACATACATTTTATGTATTTATTTTATTATTACATGGCTTGTCACACAGTCAACCAGATGTTCAGACTGGATTTGGCATTTTTATCTACCTATTCAGTCCTTCCCAAGGATCTGGGTTAAGTAGATGTTGTTATTTATGGTGCTAAAGGTATTGTCAGAGGATGAAGGCTGCCTTTTGCAACTGACTGATGATGATTTTGTCCATTCCAATGATATTCAAGTGGTGGTCCTGATATTTTGGGATGGCACCCAAAGTGCATATTACTATTGGTTGTTATCTTTCTTTTGTGTGTGTGTGTGTGTGATAGTCATTCAGGTCTTTATATTTTGTTACTTTCTCAAGTTCTTTCTCTTCTATTCTACTGTTTCCGGGTACTGCAGAGTCCACTATCCAGAATTTTTTGTCTTTTTAAACAACAGTTGTTAAGCCTGGGGTGTTATGTGGCAGGTGCTTGTCTGCTTGAGTTCTAAAGTACCAGAGCACTTTAGCTTCTTCATTGTCTATTATTTTGTCTATGTTGTGGTTCCACCAGTTGCTGCTTGTAAGCAAATGGTATTTCTTGCAGCTCTGTCAATGCACCATTGTTACTACTTATTCATGCCATTTTTTGTAGTCAGTCTGGGCAGCAACTAACTAGATGGTCCACTGTTTCTTCAGCTTCTTTGCAGAAATAGTACTTGCTGTCTGTTGCTGTCTTCTCAGTTCTGATGTTGTATGCATTTATTCTTAAGACATAATCTTATGTGGCCAGAATTATCCCCTCCACCTTTTTCTTGCAATTTTTTTTAACATATTGGCCATGTAATACTTTGCCTTGCCATGTGTCTATTCTGTTCTTCATGTGGTTTTTTTTTAAGACAGTTTGGTCTCTTCATTAATCAGTAAGCCTTTAAAGTATACAAGCTTCATTGCATCTTCTTCATTATCTTTCAGATATCCTTCCAATGCCCTTTTTTTTATTCCTCAACTATTTGGTGTACTTTCAACATTCCATGCCTACCTATTTTCCTCATTAAGTAGGATTTGTTAATGTCACTCCAAGGATAAAGGGCATGATTCATTGTCATTATTTTTCTGGTCTTCCTATCCAAGGCTTTTCGTTCGACTTGAGTCTAGTCCACTATTTCAGAAGTGTATCTAATGACTGGAATTGCTCAGGTGTTAATTATCTTGACATTTCCTCTACTGAGTTTGAACTAGGATCTTCTTCACACTCACGAAGTATTCACATCTAACTTTCTTCTTGACTTCAGTGTGGTTGATATTTTCAGCTTGAAGGATACCCAGGTATTTGTTAGTGATCATCTTCATCCAGACTCTTGATGTTATTTCCAGAGGTCATCTTGATTCCATCCATTTTCACTATTTTTTTAATCTGTTGATGGTGCCACATTTGTCCAGTCCAAACTCCATTGTAATATTGTGGCTGTACATATGGACGGTGGCAAGCAGCAATTCTGTTTCAGATGTTTTTCCATATATATCTTCAGATCATCCATGTAAAGGCAATGTGATAGCCTGGTAGATATCTTTTATGTCTGACATCCATGACCTAACTTGTTCAATGTTGTTTATACAGAAATCAGAACAATAAAAAACAGTAGTGGTGACAGTGAGTCTCCTTGGAAGATTCCTTTCTTACTATTAACCTCTATTACTATTACCATTGACCAGCAACTGTATCTTCCTTTGGGCTATTGATCTTTGCACAACATTTCTGACATTTCTACTGACTCTTATTATTTCTGAGCATTTGATTATCTAAGTAGGGAGTCAAATATATTTTTGTTATCAATCCAAGCCACATTCAAGTTGGTCTTCCTTCTCTTGCAGCTTTCTAAAATCATCTTACAGATTAGGAACTAATTTTCTGTTCCTCTGATATTTGAGCAGTTTCCTTTCTGCTCAGCTGAAAAGAGCTAATTTTCAACTAGAAAATTGCATCAACCACCACACCAATGAGCAATTTGAAAGTCATTGGTAAGCAGGTGATTGGTTCATAAATGCCTGGTTCTGGCCCTTTTGTTGGATTTTTCAGACAAAGTTTACTAGATGTTAACCAATATTTATTTTCATCTTCTTGTCATTAACGTGCTTGGCAATGAGTGGATATAGACCAGGCAGCTATTTCAATCAAAAATTATGCAGTTGTCTTCATGTGGTGCTTACCAGCTCTTGATCTTCATCCTTTTCTCCACCATTTTTGCTGTTCTTTCATTTCAACTTCTTTTTTATTTTTATCCAAGATGCAACCTTGTTGTATTTCTATGGCTTGTCCCATAGCTGCATCCAGAACTGCACTGTTTTCTCTTTGTTGGGTCTTGAGTGGGTTTATCCATTGTTGGACTGATAGAAACATTTCTGATCTGACTGAAACTGGAGATTCTGCCTATAGTGTGCAATTCAAACTTTATAACTGCTGTTATTTGCTGTTTTATTACTCCCAGTGCTTTCTTAAACTTCCTTGTTTCTAAGTGATATTTCTTAATAATGTTTGTTTTTGTCTTCTTGCTTTCCAGCCTCTTTTCTTTCATATGCTCTAGCTTACTTTCATGTGATGTTAGCTTGCTGAACTTATTTTCCAGCTTGATCTTTCATTTTGGTGCTGCAGTGTTTGTCTAATTTCTTCTTCATTGATTTTGCATCCCAGGTGTTTAGTTATAATGCAGCTGTGCTATACATTACTTGATATTTTTGCAATAAGCTCGTGGTTACATTTAATATTACAATATTAACATCTTTTAATATGTGTGCTAGCTGTTTCTTTGAAACAAGCTTTGGAATGAGCAAACTTATTCTATTATTTTTGTGCTGCTAGGGATAGAATGTTATCAGCAAGGAGTGCTGTTTATTTCTACAGGAGGGAAATTAGTTTTGTCTAGAAAACTTATAAATCTATTATTTTATTGTAGGACCAAATGAGAGCATTTCACTATGTTTTAAAATTTCTTTGTACTGATGCCCTTGCAATACTATGCATTGTTTAACATGGCTATGATGTATATTCGAGCAATAATTTGCTTTTCTTATTCTTGGTGAACACGTTGATTGACTGTTTTTCTTCATTCTTGACCTTTGCATTTAAAAAAAAGAGTTTTGAAATAGGTCTGCTTATGGCAAGTCACTCTGGCACCCTATTTCTATATGTTTCCTCTTGGAAAGAGGAAGATATTACATCATTAAGGTAGCAGAGACCGCATATATAGTGAAGAAAGGCATGTGAGAGACCTACTCACAGAACTTCCTCAGAAGTGTGTGACTACAACCAGACCTACTAACTCAATCATGAAGCGAGGCGGCTTTCTGCTGCTTACTCTAATGATGTTCTTTTTGTACTCAGGTGGGTTGTATTTCATATTGCTACTTTTCCTTGTGGGGGGGATTTTGTTTTCAGAACTTACATTCCATTAGATGAGCCATCTAGAAAACAAGTCCATAATTCACCAACAATCTCAAATCAGCCTCATTGGAAACTGATTCCTCCTTCATGAACATCCATAGAAGAGCCAGAGGAAAGCAAGAGGCTGTTTTATGCAGAGCTGATTGTGTTGCAAGAAGATTTTGTAGATCAGAGCTTCTCAAATTGTGGTGTCATCTAGAGCAACTTGTGGGGAGTACAGCTGAACAGGCAAGCTACTCAAGCAAAGTATAGAGAATAGCTCTGGTGACTTTGGAAAGATGGCAGTTATTTTATTTACTACAGGGAGTCCTCAAATTACAGCCATTTGTTTACTGACCATTCAAAGTTACAAAGGCACTGAAAAATGTGCCTTTCACAAATTTTTCACACTTATGACCAGTGCTTTTTTTGTAAAAGAAAAAGGTACCAGAACTTACACATGTCATACAACCCACCTTGCCTATTCTACAAGGTTCCATCCAAAAAAGGTGCCGGAACTCCGTTCTGGGCGTTCTATGAGAAAAAAAGCCCTGCTTATGACTATTGCAGCATCCCTCTGATCACATACTCCAAACTCGGATCCTTGATAATTGACATGTATTAATGCAGTTGCAGTGTCTTGGGGTCATGTGATCACCTTTTGTGACTGACAAAATACAAGTCAAGTCAATGGGAAAGCCAGATTCACTTATCAACCATGTGACTAATTGAACAACTGCAGTGGCAAGAAAGGTTATAAAATGGGTCAAAACTCTTGTTTAGCAATGTAAATTTTGGGCTCAGTTGTGGCCATGAGGACTTTTAGAGTTGTCACATTAATTTATGAAAAAGAAGGAGTCAAGCTATTCTCCAAAGCACTCAAAGACAGGACAGGATGCAATGGATGGAAACTAATGAAAGAGCGAAGCAATCTAGAATTGAGGAGAAATTTCCTGACAGTTAGAATAATTAATCAGAGGAACAACCTGCCTCCAGAAGCTGTGAATGCTTCAGTACTAGAAGTTTTGAAGCATTCAACACTGGAAGTTTTTAAGAAGAGACTGGACAACCATTGTTGTTGTTGTTGTGTTGTTGTTGTTGTTGTTGTTGTTGTTATTTTCAGGGTTTATTGTATTGTAAAGCTAGAGAATCCCCTGAATTACAAAGTAGTACTTTTGCCAAATACTTGACATTTTCTGTGCAAAGACACCAATGGTGTCATGTCTCAATCCCTTAAATAGCTCTTACATGTAATTGGGAGCATTTGTAATGTAAGCAGAAGCTCCCCTGAGTCCAACCCAAGCTTGGCTTTGAATCTGATTTAGGACACTCCTCTATTAAGTTTTACATTAAGTGCAGGACACATAGGCTGCTAAAATATATACAGAAATAGACAAAAATTACACCTTTTGAGATGAAGAGAACAAAATATAAGATGGTATAGATTTGTTCTAAGTGTTTTCATTTTGAATGTTTTGGTTGCAGATATTGCCACTGCAAAAGATCTCAAGGTGAGTCTCAAAAATTTATTCTTATTCACATCCCTTGTATTTCATGAATTGGTTATGAATTATGTGCCATCAAGTTGTTTTCAACTTCTAGAAATCACATAGATTTTGTACAATATTGTTGTGGCTTGTCGGCCGCCAGAGAACTCAACAGCCAATTCGGATGAGAAAGCACAGGAATGGGTGCCAAACCCAGCATCAGGGCCATCTGAAAGCTCTGACAGAGGCAGGGACAGAGGCAGAGCCTGAACCGTCCACCAACCGTCAGATGGAAAGGTTGAGACCTCCATGCCTTGAGGCAAGTGAGTCAGGAGAGGAGGATCACATGGGGCCAGTGATTGATGTGCGGGCGCAGTGGAAGCTGAGAAGAGGAGAACAGCAAGAGGCTATGAGGCGGTCTTCGGGGTGGAAGAGTCACTGCTGCTAATGGAGAACCACCCTCAGTTGTGGATAAAAGGCAGGGGCAGAGATGAATAGGTGTGGCAGACAACTATTTGTCTTCCTGCTGGTCAGCCACTTGTATCTGGAACTTCTGACACTTCTCCTAGGAATTTTGCCAGAGTTTTTCCGCAGATCCTGTGACGCTGGAAGTCGGAGCACCTTCTGAGCATGGGTGTGTCTTATGTTAAACAATAGCCATCTTGCTTGAAGGACTTTTGGCTGCAAGCGTGGTGAGACTGAGAGTAACTCTGGGTATTGGGAGACCCCTACAGGGGAAAAGGGGGCAAGCTCTGTTGTTTGGAGGCTGTGTGAAACTGCTGGCATTCCTGAAATAAAAGGAATGTTAGAGACTATTTGGCGCGTCAGTTGTGTTTGGGGAGCTGGGTCAGAACAAATATATCTGAAGTTGGATAATTTGACCCTGGTTGTTTGTGTCTTGAGAGAGAACTCTGGGTTGATTGTTTGGTGATCAAAGAAACATCTACATACTATTAAAAACTCTCGTGTCTGTTTGTAATGATGACTGAAACAAGGTAACTCACACAGGCTATCTTACAGAATGCCAAGACCCGTAGTAATGAAATCTGGGAAATGTGTGATTATTTCAGGACTAGAATGCTTTCCAACCACACTTCCCAGAAAGCCGTAGATTGCATGGCTAAAGGGAAAATGAGAAGGGCATATTCCCACTCTCTTTCCCTCTCCCTCTGGCTCTTGTAAGGCCTGAAGGGTGATCAGTCATTGGCTGCTTTGGTGGCGAGGCCAAAATTTGAAATCTCTTTAATAGTGGTGGCTAGTCAGGAAAGAACAAGGGAGCAACTCAGATGTTTGATGTAACCACTGCAGTCACACTCCCACCCACTCTCTAATTTCCACTGAGATTGTTTTTTGTTATTGTTCTATTTGTTTTACAGCAACCACCACCAAAGCTTCATTTTAAATTTATGAACAGCTCCCTGAGCACAAGTAATTTCATGCTTATGTTTCTCTTATGTTACTCTTGCAATTGCTCCATTTCTCTCCCCCCCCCCCAAATGTGTTTTGTAAATACATTGACCCTGATCTGACTTCAATTTTAGTTCTTTTGCTATTTTGATATTCTCAAATGTACAATTGGATGCTGCACAGAATTTCCTGTACAGGGCAATAAAACCAGTAGTTCCAGATCTCAAAATAGTCCAAGATGGTACTCTGCTGTAATTACATGCTGGTTAAATTCATTAATATAATGCATCTTAACAAAACTTTTTATACAGCTTGCACTGGGACATCCTAGTAAGACATATGCTATAATAATTCACCATATGCTGAAGTGACTTGCAATACAAATGAATTCTTCCAACATCTTGACTTTATTTGATATATACAGTTCTTCTTTGTTCACAACTTTGCTGTGGCTTCAGCATAAAACTCACATGGGCAGAATCTACAGCTTAGATTTCATCCTCTTTATCCTGCCTTATACACTTGGCTTCTGTTACAGAAATTTCAATTAGTCCTGCAATCAATACACAAGAGTTTTCTGTCTGACTCTATCAATAAGCACTCCCAGATAAAAGCAGGGGTGTTTCCTAAATTAGTTTATCCCTAATCATTTCATTTGCTTTATTGCCAGGTTAGAAAGGCCAACCAAAATGTTTAAAGTAGCATTATATAATAGCATAGATTCTCCACCTTTGTCTTTGCTCTTTGCTCCATGGTATCCAAAGCAGAACATCCAGATTCAGTCACAACTTTGTTTCATACAGTATTAACTTTGTGAACTCTAAAGCTTCCTTCTTCTGTTATGTATTCAAGATGGACAGTGATTAATATTTATGTTACTTATATATAAGGGTGTAGGTCTATACATGTGTTTTATATAGTATGTTTTAAAAGTGTGTTATGTATGTGTACACTTTGAGAGGAAGCAACTAAATTTCATTTTTAATGTGTGCCGTTGTGTCCACAGGAAAAATGGCAATAAAGGTTATCTAATCTAATCTAATCTTCCCATAGATGAATTTATAACAACCAACAACTACATTCAAACTTTTAGCACAATACACCAATTCTTTCCCTTTTATCCACTCACTCCTGTCCTTTGCTTTATCCTTCCAAGCCCCTGAAAGGCACAGTACACAGTTAAAATCATAATACACCACAAACACTGACATATAATCTATTATGTTTTGTTACATTTATGTTTCTTTTATTATCTGTGTACGTCTATGATTTTTAATAGCAGAGAAGGAGATGTAAATCACTCAGAGAATTTGGTAATATAAATACAACATACAATAATAAAAGCACAGATATGTTTCTTCAGTGTCAGTAAGAATAGCTGGGAACTATATACTATAGCTAGCTAGCTCAGGCTTAAATGTAACTTTGGTCACAACATTTCTTATATTCAGTAAATTGATTTTAAAAATACAATAATAGAAAAAATAATATAATTCGCTTCATATCATGTTGGAAGTGTTCCATCTCTCAAATCAGTCCTCAGAGGCTTCCTTGGAACAGCCAAGTTTTGATAAGTTTCCCAAATACCAGCAAGATTAGTAGTTCTCTGATTCCTGAAGGAAAACTGTTCCACAGATGGGAGGTAGCAATGGAAAGGGCCCAGCTTCAGTCCCAGATCTCTGAAGATCTCCCTTCCAGATCTTCCAGATAAGCAAAATCAATAGAAATATGTACTTCCAGAGCTAAACAAGTCCTGAACCATATAGGGCTTTAAGGGTGATAAAAAGCACCTTCAATTTCATCTGGAAACTGACTGGTAGCTAGTGAAGTTCCCAAAGTATTAAGGTGATCTAGGCAAAATAAGATATACTCATAACTCCTGGATCATCTGTACCTTCCAGACAGTCTTCAAGGATTGCCTCAAGTAAAATGCATTGCAAGAGTCCATTTGAAAAGAAACCAAGACATGAGTGACCAAAGGTCTCCTGCAAGAGGAATGGTAGCAAATGGCAGAAGAGATGGAAAGAGGAAGGCCTACTGGCCACAACTGCCACTTGTTCCTCCTACAAGAAAAAGTAAAGTCCATATGGAACAAGTGAGGACCAGTGGACTTGGCTTTACTTGTCTTACAAAAGAAGGATTTACAACTTGACAGCATAATAATACATAATCGGTCTCTCACATGATTACTGCACAAAGTATGTTAATAGTTACTGCGTTACTATAAAGAAGAGTAGGGAAAGTAAATGTAACATTTACTTTTTGTATAGGTTTATTGTAAGAGGTACCCAAAAGAAGGCTGCACAAAGGAGTACAATCCGCACTGTGCCTCCGATGGAAAAACCTATGATAATCAGTGCTTCTTCTGTAATGCATATATGTGAGTATAATGTTTACTAAGTACAGCTGGGGACAAGAGCACTTTTATTGGCAGCTTTTTTAAAATAAATGATTTTCTAAGAAAAAGGAACTGTGAGGTGGTGTTAAACAATACATTTTACTAACTTTAGATAGATAGATAGATAGATAGATAGATAGATAGATAGATAGATAGATAGATAGATAGATAGATAGATAGATAGATAGATAGATAGATAGATAGATGGAAACATAGCTTTTTTGTCAATTTCAGGGGATCCTTAGTTTCCTTACTGAATACTAGATTCCTTCTTTTGGGCGTGCAATGACAGCCAGTTGATTCTTGACTTGTGATAATGGATTCTTGGCTTTCTTTCCTCATCAGTCACAGTGGCAGAACTCTTCAGCTGGAATTCCTTGGAAAATGCAAGTAATTTGAAGATGCAGAAGAAAATTTACTGATTCCTTCAAGGTTGCTTATAGCACCACGACCACCATATTCTTCCCTCTGCTCCTGCTGCTTTACTCAGTGAAAATTCACACTGTGTCTCAGTTTCATTTATCAATAAACAATGAAATTGTTATATATTCTGTATTCTTTTGCAACAATGCCTGTATTTTATTACTTTTATTATGGTTATAACTGCATAGCTACAGGTATGTGCTTGATATATTTATAAATCTGAAGAAGATTAAATAATTAGAAGTTTGCTACAGATATCTCATCAGTCAGAAGACTCTCCCTCACTTTTGAGGATGCTATATTCTATCTATTAGCATATCTCTAATTCCACATAAAATATTTATCACAAAGGTTTTGAGTTTATGCCATCATACAGCCAACAAATCCCTCCCTGTAAATTTCTTCCCTATTTATTAACAGAGACAAACTACCTATCTCCTGTCTACAACACAGTCAGCAGTTCCAAGAAGATTCCACCCCCATTTGCACTCTGATACAGGTGACCCTGAGGTCACAGATAAACCCCCAAGTGGCCTTAAGCACTCGAGGAGAATATTAATGACCAGATGACTGCAAAGAAATATGATCATTACAACACCCCCCCCCCATCTTGTCAGAACTAACCCTTCCATCGCCCCCACCATCCTGCCAGAACCTATGAAACTTCTTGGATGAGAAGCAAACATCATCTTCTTTTCCCTCAAGGCAAAAATAGGCCAGTTGCCTTTTGGAAAAAAAAAAATACCTTTGATAGATAAGCAAGCTTCTCAGCTCATTTTTCAGTCATGTAAAACAATCTAATCAGTATTGCATTAAGAATAATAGAGTTGGAAATTTCTCCTTAGTTCTAGATTGGTTGTGTCCTTGATTAATTTCTACCCATTGCTTCTTGTTCTGCCTGCAGGTACTTTATTCTTCTTTATGTTCTTTATCCTCACCTAGAAAAGAATAGGAATATGGTAATGATTCATTGCTGCCTGTATCAATAAATCCAAGTCAAGTCCTTCTCCATCTATCAAGTAATTAGCTTAAGCTTGATACTATGTAATTATTGGTAGTCTTTGTTTAGTGGGACTGGCAATTGGGACTGGCAATTTGGTCATTAGGTGAAGTAGTTGTTAAGTGAAACTGAGAATGTGCTTATCTTTCTTCAGCTTTCCTTTGTTTTAAAGACTTGAGAAGGTGGTAAATTTATTTATTCATTATTTACTAATTGGATTTTTATACCGCCCTTCTCCCGAAGGACTCAGGGCGGTGTACAGGGCAATAAATACATAAAACAAGATACAAAAGTTAAAAAAGGATTAAATAAATGCCCGTTATTAAAAACAATAATTAAAATATATTAAAACCCCTTAACCCATCAGACCAGGTCAGACTGCTCAAATAAATATGTAAATGCAAGGATTGAGCCAGTTACTTTTTCTTCACTGTCATAACTCTAAGTGCCACTGTACGAGACAATTGTTAAATGAAGAGTATCTGTGTATAGCTTTTCTTACAACACTTTCCCTTTTTTAGAGTTGAACAAACATGTTCATTAAACTGCTTGGAATTCTCCCTTGGGCTGGCAAGATCTTCATTCTTGGGGCCATCTAACCCAGGAAGTCATGTTCATCGCCGGCTACTTTTCTTCTTTGGTTATTTCATCCAGACTTCATCCAAGAACATTAGGAATCTAGTCCCAGGCTCGCCCAGAACAATCAAATCTTCAGCAGTACCTAAATTCCAACTTGATTCTTTTTCTGCTCTTTTCTAACCAACCTTCTCTTTTTTTATAACCTAACAGCTTGGTTTTATCTGTGAGAAAGCTTCTCTCTGTAGGAAAAGTTGTGGTTACGCGATTGCCATTCAGGTGCTCAGCAACCAATGGACATTTACAATGATCATAGTGTCCTACGGTCACCTGATTGCCATTTGCGAGCTTCACAGATGGTTCTGGCAAGCAAACTCAATGGGGAAACTGGCAGGAAATTGCAATTCAAAATCACTCATGCCACTTAATGACTGTAGGTTATTTGCTTAATCATCACAGACCATAAATTGGACGTGACTGCATGATGTTTCAGTTTGCAACCACATCACTTAGCAATGTTATTTGTTTCACTGATATTGTCATTTGGACCTTCCAAGTCCATTCTTGAAATATATATCTTCATGATGGAAGATGGTTTTTACTATTAGTTCTTATCTACTTTCATTTCTGTTTCCAAATCTACAAATATCTAAATCCATATTGATAACCATTATATACAGTAGTGGCCAAAATTGTGGAAACCTTTTGGGAAAAGTGTATTTTTGAGGTTTGATGCCTAATAACACCACTTTTTTGCAGTAGTACCATAAAATTATATATAAATGGAAAGATAATTTATTCAAGAATGTAATGCAACATAGTTTGTTCAACTATCTGTACTGTATTCTATGAAAAGTTATAGCCAAATAACCAGAAAAAGGAAGCACAACTTGTTTAGGTTGATATCAGATAGCTTTCCTTCATCTGATTGTAGCCAATGAGCATGAGTGTTTAGAGAGCCAATCAGGTGTCATCTTGTTTTGGCAATGAGCCAATCAGATCACAGTAGGATTCAGTTATTGATGTCATGTATTGAAGCTGAGAGGTGGAGATTTGTCAGTGTGTTAAGTGATTGCCATCAAGTTGGTTGGGGTTTTTTTTTCTTTCTTTCATTTAGTGAGCTTGTAAAACATAATAAAGTTAGAGTAATGGTGCAAAGAGTTGACTGGTTGCCCAGAAAGTTATGTAAAATAGTATTATTAAGTGAACAAGGCTACAGTTATAAAAAAAATTAGAAGAATTAATGGAAACTTAACCAAAGGTGGCATTTCTACTATACACTTTTTCCCAGAAGGTTTCCACAGTTTTGGCCACTACTGTATAAATACACACACAAATACAAACAATTTATTTAGAAGTCTCTGCTAACTTTAGGTTTTAACTCAAAAATCAGCCAAGTCTCTTTGTATTTATTATGTAGGATAGCACATATTATACAGGTGAAACTCGAAAAATTAGAATATTGTGCAAAAGTTCATTTATTTCAGTAATGCAACTTAAAAGGGGAAACTAATATATGAGATAGACTCATTACATGCAAAGCAATAGTTCAAGCCGTGATTTATCATAATTGTGATGATTATAGCTTACACCTCATGAAAATCCCAAATCCACAATCTCAGAAAATTAGAATATTGTGAAAAGGTGCAATATTCTAGGCTCAAAGTGTTCCACTCTAATCAGCTAATTAAGCCATAACACCTGCAAAGGGTTCCTGAGCCTTTAAATGGTCTCTCAGTCTGGTTCAGTAGGAATCACTATCATGGGGAAGACTGCTGACCTGACAGTTGTGCAGAAAACCATCATTGACACCCTCCATAAGGAGGGAAAGCCTCAAAAGGTAATTGCAAAAGAAGTTGGATGTTCCCAAAGTGCTGTATCAAAGCACATTAATAGAAAGTTATGTGGAAGAGAAAAGTGTGGAAGAAAAAGGTGCACAAGCAGCAGGGATAACTGCAGCCTGGAGAGGATTGTCAGGAAAAGGCCATTCAAAAGTGTTGGGGACTTTCACAAGGAGTGGACTGAGGCTGGAGTCAGTGCATCAAGAGCCACACACAGACGGATCCTGGACATGGGCTTCAAATGTTGTATTCCTCTTGTCAAGCCGCTCCTGAGCAACAAACATCAGAAGCGTCTTACCTGGGCTAAAGAAAAACAGACCTGGTCTGTTGCTCAGTGGTCCAAAGTCCTCTTTTCTGATGAGAGCAACTTTGGCATCTCATTTGGAAACCAAGGACCCAGAGTCTGGAGGAAGAATGGAGAGACACACACTGCAAGATGCTTGAAGTCCAGTGTGAAGTTTCCACAGTCTGTGTTGATTTGGGGAGCCATGTCATCTGCTGGTGTTGGTCCACTGTGCTTCATTAAGCCCAGGGTCAACGCAGCCGTCTACCAGGAGATTTTGGAGCACTTCATGCTTCCTTCTGCAGATGAGCTTTATGGGGATGCTGACTTCATTTTCCAGCAGGACTTGGCACCTGCCCACACTGCTAAAAGCACCAAAACCTGGTTCAATGACTGTGGGATTACTGTGCTTGATTGGCCAGCAAACTCGCCTGACCTGAACCCCATAGAGAATCTATGGGGCATTGCCAAGAGAAAGATGAGAGACATGAGACCGAACAATGCAGAAGAGCTGAAGGCCACTATTGAAGCATCCTGGTCTTCCATAACACCTCAGCAGTGCCACAGGCTGACAGCTTCCATGCCACGCCGCATTGAGGCAGTAATTGCTGCAAAAGGGGCCCAAATCAAGTACTGAGTACATATGCATGCTTATACTTTTCAGAGGTCCGATATTGTTCTATGTACACTCCTTGTTTTATTAATTGCATGTAATATTCTAATTTTCTGAGATTGTGGATTTGGGGTTTTCATGAGCTGTACGTCATAATCATCACAATTATGACAAATCATGGCTTGAACTATCTTGCTTTGTATGTAATGAGTCTATCTCATATATTAGTTTCCCCTTTTAAGCTGCATTACTGAAATAAATGAACTTTTGCACAATATTCTAATTTTTCGAGTTTCACCTGTAGTTTTCTCCTCAGAATCCTTCCTTCCTTCCTTCCTTCCTTCCTTCCTTCCTTCCTTCCTTCCTTCCTTCCTTCCTTCCTTCCTTCCTTCCTTCCTCTTGCTTGCTTGTTTGTGTGCTACAACTGCCAAAAAAGCCAACACAGTGTTAGGCTGCATTAACAGAGGTATAGAATCAAGATCACATGAAGTGTTACTACCACTTTAAAATGCCTTGGTAAGACCACACACTTTGCATCCAGTTTTGGTTGCCACAATATATAAAAAAATATGTTGAGACTCTAGAAAGAGTACAATCAAGAACAACAGGGATGATTAGGGACTGGAGGTTAGAACATATAAAGAATGTTGCAGGAATTAGGCATGTCTAGTTTAATGAAAAAAAGGTCTAAGGGGGACATGATAGCAGTGTTCAAATATCTCAGGAGCTGACACAAAGAAGAGGGGATGAACCTCTTCTCTAAAGCAGCTAAAGGCAAGACAAGAAGCAATGGATGGAAACTAATGAAAGAGAGAAGCAACTTAGAACTAAGGATACATTTTCTGACTTTGAGAAACAATTAATGGAACAACTTGCCTCCAGAAGTTGTGGGTGCTCCAACACTGGAGATTTTTAAGAAGAGAATTGGACAACCATTTGTCTGAAATGATATAGGGTTTCCTGCTTGAGCAGGGGATTGGACTAGAGACCTCCAGGGCTCCTTCCAACTCTTTTATTCTTTTATTCTGTTATTTATCCTATGCCTGCCCAGAATGAGTGACTTTTGCTTGAAGTGTTGATAATATTGATTAAAAGGTGAAAGTAGGTCTATATGTCACAAAGTAATTCTAAACCCCTTTCATAAGGGAAGGGCATTTCTTGGCCCATAAAAATGTAAATAAATCCTACATTTCTTCTTAACTCTTTGAAGGCTGGTTGTCACTTGCTACTTTTGTCTTGAGCTCTCTTCTAAAAAGGACCATCTCAGATTAGTACAACTCAATGTGTGCCTATCATATCACATTTCCATAAGAAATTCAAATCAAGTGTCTTCTCAAATTGTATCTAACCAAATACATGGTTAGATTTTTTTTCCCCTTAGAAATTTGACATACCTGTCTCAAATGATTCCATACCAAAACCAAATAAAAGCAAGTGGCTGCTACTACAGATTTGATTATATCACAGGGAAAATCTCTATACTAGGACTTTTTAAACTGTGGGTCACAGGTCCTGGGATGGTCTCAAGCAACTTAAACACAGATACAACAGTTTAAAAAAGTGATCAGGATGATGAAATCATAGTAAGGAGGAGAACTAAGACTGATTAATTTTTGTAACCCCACTATCTTGCCAAGATCAGCTCCTAAATCAACCAGGTGACTTTTCAAATTTTATGTAGTCAAACACAAGTGGCATATTTATTTTTTCTTCAGAACGTATCAAGTATGGATGATGATTCTTTTCTTTTAAAAAACGTATCTGCATAAGAGTGGGTTTTGCTTACAAAAGAGGTGAGAAACTGGAAGTAAAGGTAAAGATAAAAGGTAAAGATAAATGTTGACTCAGAGTTATGCCCAGAAGGTGGTTCTTGGCCCAGAAAAGGCTACCAACCTCTAGCCTACAATTTAAAAATGAGAAAGACCACCTTTGTGTGTTTTGTGTATGTGTGGAAAGCCACAAGTGTGTAAAAGGGAAAACTCTAAACCTGATCAACCTTCAGATACCAGTTGCTTGCTTTCCTAAACTAATTTCTAGTCCCTCTAAAGAAGAAAGGAACACAATCAAATATGTGAACAACCGGTTCTCTTCCAAAAGTCCATTCTGGGCAAAAGCAACAAAAAATTAACTACCAGTTCTGCCGAAGTGGTGCGTATTGTGTAGTGGGTTCTTGGCCGCATGGTCAGACAACAGACAAAGGATTCAGCATGGCAGCTCTTTATTGGAAGCAGTACTGAACAAACAAAGGGGTTACCTGTACCCCCTTATATACTTGGCTAGGTGCACTGGCAGCCAATCCCTTATTTGGGTTTTCCCGCCTGGTGCTTACCAGCCAGATACAGTACAGCGCCACCTGATGGTCACAATAAGCTGCTGCTATATTTTATTATCCCCATACATAACACCCCTTCCCGCATAATAAAAAAACAATCAACATTTTTTTTTAAAAAAACACAAGCTTCTTGGTCTTGCTTAGACACTTTGCATCCTTCCTTACATCCTTACATAGTCCTCTAAATAAGCTGGTGGCCGATGAGTCCTTCTCAGGGGTTGTTCTTCTCCTTGATCAGCAGCAGCATGCGTTGAGTCCTGGCCCTGGAGCCTTGCAACCCCTTGCTGTTCCGGCCTGCAAAAACCCTCAGACAACATTACAGAGTCCGGGAGATCTTCTTCCTCCCCTAAACTCCAAGTTTGTGGCTATGAGGATTGGTCGCCCTGTGATCCTTCAGGAACCTGTTTCCTGATTTGGTCTATGTGTCTCCTGACCTGGCGACCCCCCTCCACCTCTACAATGTAAGACAGCAGCCCTGTTCTGTCAATTATCTTCCCCGGAACCCACACATGTCCCGGCCCATAGTTCCTAGCCCAAACCAGGTTTCCTGTGTAAAGTTCCCTAGGGGAAAAAGGTTGTTCCATCTCTGGGGCCACTCTGTCAGGATGGAGTCTGTCCAACTTTGTGATGAAACATCTGCCCCAACGCAGTTCCGCTGGGCTCTTGCCTGTGGTTGTGCACAGGGTAGTGTGTTGAGCCAGAAGGAATTGGGCCAACCTCTGATGCCAGTCTCCGGTGATGATGCATCTCAGAGTGTCCTTCGTCATCCTCACCATACGTTCTGCCTGCCCATTAGACAACGGGTGAAAGGGCGTGGAAGTGACATGTCTAATCAAGTTGGCCCTCATGAAATCCTAGAAATCAGCAGATGTGAATTGTGGGCCATTATCCGAAACTATCACATCAGGCAGGCCGTGAGAAGCAAAGAGTGCCCTTAGAGCCTGAACCATTTTGGATGTGGTCATACTGGTCACTGGTACCACCTCTAGCCACTTGGAGTAGCTGTCCACTACCACTAAGAAAGTGTGGCCTTGAAACGAACCAGCATAATCTATGTGGATTCTGGACCAGGGGTTGTGAGTCACTTCCCACTTGTGAACCGGTGCATGTGGCTGATTTGGCCTCGACCTTTGACATGTGTAACATCCCGCTACCTGCTTTATCCAGGCCTGGCCACCACAAATAACTCCTGACCAAGGCTTTCATCCTGACTATGCCCGGGTGCCCCTCATGTAATGACTGTAAAACCTTGTCTCTAAATTTCTCTGGAATGATGACCCTGCTACCCAACAATAGGAATCCCTTATGAGAAGACAGCTCATGTCTCCTCGTGAAGAATGTCTGGAATTCTGGCCCAGGACTCTTTTCTTGCCAACCAGAGGCCACCCACACCAATACTCTGCTGAGGATCCTATCTGCTGTGGTACCTGCAGCAATGTCCTTAGCATGGAGTGGGCATTCTGGCAGGTCCTGGATTGTCATAATCTGTTCAGAAGGTGCTGGGTCCTGTTCTGTAGTGGCAACTGGTAATCTGCTTAATGCATCAGCATGACCCATGTCCTTTCCTGGTTTATGAACCAGTTTGCATATATATGCAGAAAGGAATATGGACCACCTCATCATCCTTGGAGATAGGATTTGCAGGGTTTGTCTGTCAGTCATGAACCACCCCAACAAGGGCTTATGGTCCGTGAAAATAGTGAATTCCCTACCACCCTGTTTAGGGTGACCCGCTCCCTGCTTAATCAGGAGGTGAGGGAGGATCCCTTGCAGGGTCGTGCTGAGGAGTTTAGTCAACATCTGTCGGACAAAATCGCTCGGATTCAGACCAGTTTGGACTCTGACTGGGCAGAGTCTGACGAACAGGACACGAGTGATCTTGTCAATGTTGTCTGGGATGAGTTTGATCCTGTGACTCCGAAGGAAGTGGACAGGATCATGGGGAGGCTGAGCTCCACCACATGTTTATTGGACCCGTGCCCTTCCTGGCTGGTTTATGCAGCTCGGGAGGGGACACGAGGCTGGTTCCAGGCGGTTATATCTGCCTCTTTGAGTGAGGGTAGTTTCCCCGCCGTCTTGAAGGAGGCGGTGGTGAGACCTCTCCTCAAGAAGCCTGCCTTGGACCCAGCTGTGTTGAATAACTTTCGTCCTGTCTCCAACCTTCGCTTTCTTGCGAAGGTTGTTGAGAGTGTGGTGGCGCATCAGCTCCCCCTGGTTCTGGATGAAGCGGATTATCTAGACCCGTACCAATCGGGTTTCAGGCCCGGGTACAGCACGGAGACGGCATTGGTCGCTCTGATGAATGATCTCTGGAGGGCCCGGGACAGGGGATTTTCCTCTGTTCTAGTCCTATTAGACCTCTCAGCGGCTTTCGATACCATCGACCATGGTATCTTGCTGCGGCGTCTCAGGGGATTGGGAGTGGGAGGCACAGTTTTACAGTGGTTCTCCTCCTATCTCCTGGGACGCTCGCAGTCGGTGTTGGCAGGGGGGCAAAGGTCGACCTCGAGACCTTTCGCTTGTGGAGTTCCTCAGGGGTCGGTCCTTTCGCCTCTCCTGTTCAACATCTATATGAAGCCACTGGGTGAGATCATTCGTGGTTTTGGAGTTGGGTATCATCAATATGCTGATGATACCCAGCTTTTTATTTCGACCCCAAACCACCCCAGTGATGCCCTCGACGTGATGTCCCGTTGCCTGGAAGCGGTTCGGGTCTGGATGGGGAGGAATAGGCTTCAGCTCAACCCCGACAAAACTGAGTGGCTGTGCGTATTGGCATCTCGGGATAATCAGATTATTCCATCTCTTTCCATGGGGGGTGAATTATTACCCCCTGTAGATAGGGCTCACAACTTGGGAGTCCTCCTAGATTCACAGCTTACCCTGGAAGATCATATAACTACTGTGACTAGGGGGGCCTTCGCTCAGGTTCGCCTGGTGCGCCAGTTGCGGCCCTATCTAGACCGGGATGCCTTGCGTATGGTCACTCATGCGCTCGTGACCTCTCGTCTAGACTACTGCAACGCTCTCTACATGGGGCTCCCCTTGAGGACCACTCGGAGGCTCCAACTGGTACAGAATGCAGCCGCGAGAGTCGTGTTGGGAGTTTCCCGATACTCCCATGTTACACCTCTGCTCCGTGAGCTGCATTGGCTTCCAGTTGTCTTCCGAGTGAGATTCAAGGTTTTGGTTATGGTTTTTAAGGCCCTGCATGGCATGGGTCCGGAGTACCTTAGGGATCACCTGCTGCCGGCATCGACTTCCCTCCGCCCCGTGCGTTCCCACAGAGAGGGCCTCCTCAGGGTGCCACCAGTCAGAGAGTGTCGTCTGGTGGCCCCCAGGGGGAGGTCCTTCTCTGTGGGCGCTCCGGATTTGTGGAATCAACTGCCGGTTGAGCTCCGGATGGCTCCCGACCTTCGCTCCTTCCGACGCGATCTGAAGACCTACCTGTTTGAACAAGCCGGCCTGGCCTGATGGGTGATGGGTTGGGATTTTTTAATATAATTTTAATCCATTTTAAATTTATTGTTGTTAGTTTTGGGCATCTGTTTAATCCTTTTTAATCTTTGTATTCTTGTATTTTATTAATTGCCCTGTTCACCGCCCTGAGAGAAGGGCGGTATATAAATATAAATATTATTATTATTATTATTATATAGATAATCATGGAATTTCTTGACCCCTGACACTATTGCCAGGGCCTCTTTGTCTATTTGGGCGTAATTCCTTTCTGCCCTTGACAATGTCCAGGAGTAATAAGCAATAGGTCTCTGCTCTCCATTGTCTTCTATGTGACTTAGAACAGCACCCACTCTTATAGGGGGATGCATCGCATGCAATGCATATGGGTTTGTTTTCAATAAAATGTGTGACTGTTGAGTTACATGACAATAGGTCTTTTAAATTCCTAAAACTTTGTTCATGGACCTTGGTCCAATTCCAAGGAATTTTCATATCTAAGAGCCTGTGTAATGGTTCAGCAATTGCTGCTTTGTGGGGTAAGAAAGCATGGTAGAAATTAAGCAACCCCAAGAAAGCTTGCAATTCAGCTTTGTTCTTTGGAGTAGGAGCCATTTTAATTGTCCTTACCTTTGAATCAGTAAGGTGAATTCCTTTGGCATCAATTCTGAACCCCAGGAATTCAGTTGATGCCACTCCAATACTGCATTTATCCTTCTTAAGTTTCAGCCCTGCAGAATGGAATCTGTTTAACACAGCCTGCAACCTGTCAGCCAGGACCTCTTTAGAATCTCCAGCAATGAGGACATCATCGAAGTATGGGCATACTCCAGGTATGACCTTCAGAGTCCTCTCCATCACCTCCTGGAAGATGCCTGGAGCCACAGAGACTCCAAATTGCAGTCAGTTGACTCTGAAGGCTCCTCTGTGAGTTACAATAATCTGTGCATCAGCTGTCTCCTTGGTAACAGAGAGCTGCTGATACACTTGTGCCAAATCGAGCTTGGCAAAGATGGCGCCTCCGTGGAGTGCAGAGAGGACATTTCTCACCATTGGGACCGGGTAAGCATGCGGATTTAGGGCCCAATTCACCGTGGCTTTATAATCCGCACAAATTCTTACTTCCCCATTGGCTTTGAGTGGGGTGACAATCGGGGTCTCCCACTCTCCCCCGTCCATGGGTTCTAACACCCCTTGACTCACTAATTTATCCAATACGCTCTCAATCTTGTGCTTGAGAGCAAAGGGGACTCTGTGGGGCTTTATTCTCACAGGGAGAATATTGGGGTTCAATTTAAACTTAATTGGGGGGCTTGTGTATTTACCCAGCTTGCCATCGGATACGTCTGCAAACGCTTTGCAGACAGCTTCAAGGCTTTTGGTCTGGGTGCTATGGATTCCTGAGATCCCTATTCCCAGAGCCTGAAACCAATCAAGCTCCACTAAACTGGTCCTCCTACCCTCAGCTACCAGGACATCCAACGGACCCTGGAAATTCTTGAACCCCACTAACATCGTGGCCACCCCCTTAATTTTAATGGGTGCATGCTGGAAATCAGCTAACTGAATGTTGATGGGCTTCAAAGAAACCCACCGTTTACTCCAGCCACAAACTGTTCTAAATGTATCACTAGAAATGATGGAGACTGTGGATCCTGAGTCGAGCTCCATCTTGCAAAGTACCCCTTGCAACTGGACCTCTAATGTTATTTTTGGTATGAGAAACCGGTGAATGTCTGTGTGAGAGACGGTCACCTTGTTCCTGAGGAGTTTGGTAGGGGAGGGCAGAGGAGATTTGAGATGAGGGGACTCAGTACCTTGCCACGCATCCACTGATTGAAGTTTGTGCAAGTTGTCCTGCGTGCGATTTCTGCAAGTGGCCGCGATGTATCTTGTCTTACTGCAGGACCAGCACTTAACAGATCTGAACTTGCAGGTCGCCCTCGGATGGTTTCCCCTGCAGCTAGCACATTTTTGAGTAGATTCTTTGCAGTTGCAACTTGTGCATTTGCTAGTCAATGGTGTCTTCTGCTGGCTTCCATTGTTGTCACGCCGCAGTTGCTGTCGTCCTTGCCTTTGATGCACGGCATCAATCTCAGCCTCCTCCACTGCTTCCAATTTTGCCATCCACAAAATTGAATGGAATGAATGGAACAGCCTTGGCTGGTGGGTTGAGTTTGGGGGGTCACGTTTACAGCTTCCCCAGCAGCTTTGCTGGCTAAGATCTCATCCTAAACATCTTGTAATGTGATCGCCGACCGGGCATATAAGCGCTGCTGCAGCCGCTTGTCTCTGAGCCCACACACCAATCGATCCCGCAAACTTTCTTCCAAATTAGAAAAATTGCACAGGCGCACAGCTTCCCGTAGAGCTGCAATATATTCAGAAGCCGTCTCACCTGGCCTCTGGCACCATTGGTCGAACTGGCCTTGCCATGCCAGTTCAGATATCCACAGCTTGAAGTGATTGTTCAATTTCTCCATGACGTCCTTATATGACACGGTCTCGATCACTGTCGGCGCTCAGAGGCTAATGGCCAGGATGTGGATGGCGGGGCCACTCAGGCAGATCAGGAACACGGCTTTCTGGATGTCATCAGTGATCCGGTTAGCCCACAAGAACTCTTCTACCTGGCTCAGGTGTGAAGCCCATCTCTCGGGATGCCGCATGTCAAACGGCAGCACTTGTCCGTACTGCACTGTGGCCATCCTATTTCTCCATTTTTCTGACTGCAAGCTCTTGCTTAGCCGGCCGAGGAAGGTTTGGGGAATTGCTTTCCACCGATCCTTAGTCACTTCAGCTCTTCAGGAGAAACAAGATCCCACCTTCGTCACCACTATTGTGTAGTGGGTTCTTGGCCGCATGGCCAGACAACAGACAAAGGATTCAGAATGGCAGCTCTTTATTGGAAGCAGTACCGAACGAACAAAAGGGTTACCTGTACCCCCTTATATACTTGGCCAGGTGCACTGGCAGCCAATCCCTTATTTGGGTTTTCCCGCCGGGCGCTTACCAGCCAATCCAGATACAGTACAGTGCCACCTGGTGGTCACAATGAGCTGCTGCTATATTTTGTTATCCCCATACATAACAGTGTGAACTGGCTGAATCCCACCACTGCATTGATATCAGAAGAGTTTCTATTCCTGAACTTAATTTCCTGCAAGGAGAAAGAAATATTGCAATCCTCACATGCACCATTAAAACTTTATTCAGTTTCCCTGAAGGCATCTTCTTGGCTGCCATCAAATGAAATGACTGGGGAATATAAATTTACTTTGTTTAGATGATCTCCTTTGGCTTCTAAAGAAGTGCTTTTAATTTAAATGATACCAAGGCATTTGTGGTGATACATGTACTGTATATAACTATTGTTTGGTGAATAATGATATTTTTCACATTTCCCCCTTTGAACATATAGTTTTCTTGCTTATAATTTATGACTTACCAAATGTTTACTGTTCCTAAAGATTCATTTAATATTTAGTAATAGAAGCTGATTAACAGAAGCCTTTCACATTTGTTTATATTAATAGAACGGTGAAACTGAAAAGTGCTTGCAATGTCAACATTCTCTTATCTTTTTTTGATAAGATTGTGGTGACTTGCATGTGTAAATATAAATGTCCAACTAGAGCTTAAACAGCACTTGTGTCTGTGATAGCTAGAAGCTATTTCAGTGGAAGAACTCTGGTGTGACTGATCCTCTCCTACCAACATGAAGGTGGCTTTTTACCTGTTTTTCACCATGGCACTCTTCCTTTTGTATTCAGGTAAGACAAGCACCACCTTGCAAAAGACCCTTTTCAGGTAGATGGCATTTTGAGACTTTAGTCTACATTATCAACTCATTCTCACAAAAGTGGACATTTTAAAGGCTCCTTCATAGGAATGTCATCTTTATGCGGGATTTCCAAGCCCAAATTATAACTGGCATTATGTAGAAATAATATGAATCTTTAGAAAATAAAACTTCAGCACTCCACCATCCTGACACCAACAGATATGAAAGTTTAAGGACTAAGCAACTTTCAAATGTTAAATGCTTCCCCAAAAAGCATTTCTGATGTGAATCAAAATCTGGAACCCTGGCTTTAATCAACTAAATTGTAACTACCCATTATTCTTAGCCCAACATTGTATTCCAACAAAAGGGTTATAAATTTAGATTCACTACAGTGTTTTTGATTGCTTATTTTTGTGTTTATGTTGTCAGCTGATTAAATAAATTGATATTTAATTTGATCATGTTTTTATTCAGTGATAGTTGCATTAATCTGAATATATTTGCATTTGAGTCAGAAAGAAATGCGTACTGTCAAATACTCTTTTTTTGCAGGGAAAAATATTATTTAGTTGGTGCTTATTCAAGCCATGATTTTACTTTATATTGTTTATGGATTTGATCTTTTTTTTTAGATGCTGTTGAAGAAGAAAAAACACCAGTAAGTGTGAATTATATAATGAACCCAAATGATCACAGTTGAGGATTTATATAAGCAATGGTTTTGCAGGGGCAAGAGGCTGGAGGATGGGGAGGACAGATAGCAATAAAAGCAATGTCTGGGGTGAAATTTATGTGAACTTTATGGATTTTTTTTTTAAAAGGTAACCAATTTTTAGTACGAAATGGTAAAATTGTGATTTATGTTACAGGGAATAAAAAACAGAACATTCAAGGAAATAGACCTTCCAGTATAATAGGTGTAATTAGAGAACTGAAAAATAAATTAGATGTCTTCCTCCTCCTTTTAATATTAGAGAAGTACATGGTAGAAATTGTATTGTCTCTGACTTTAAGAAGAGCACAATACATTAATTTTGGGGGGGTCCTTGGTGCTCTCTGAGTTTGGTTGTTTCTCATTACCCAAACTAGGTAATTGATAATCCACACTAGCACTGACATGTTATCTAGTTTGGGTAATAAAAATAAAATAATAAAACGTCAAGAAAACAAATAAGCTCAGAAAGCACCAAGGACCCCTCATTTCAACAATGAACTACAAATATTCTCCTTTATTGTTACATAAGTTATCAATATTTTTTTAAAGAAGATGACAAAAATATGCTACCTTTTGCAGAATCAAGCTTGACATGAAAGGGAGTCTCTGCTACATTTTGTCTGATAAAACATTCAACAATCAATCCCTTCCAAGTATAGATGCTGAAAACTCAAAACAGGATTAGAATGTTGAAAGAAAGATGTTGCTGTATCATCCATTTGCTGCCCAATTGTCTCTCTCTGCCATAGTGATGACAAAGTGACCTCAAGTGCAGTATTGCAGTCCTCCAAACAGATGGCCCCAGAAGGATATGCCTTCATGCCAAAACTATCTAGTTGGGATTTGGCATCTTTTAAGCCCTATTCCTAAATATTATACTATTATACTATTCCTAATATTATTAGATACAGTAACGGGTCTGGGAGGAGAAAAAAAAACAGGTTTCTCCTTTGAAATGCAGTAGTCCTAGACTTGGACTGCCTTCCACTTGTTTTAGACAGCAGTCATATTAAGAGCATTCTTAAATTACTTTAAATGCAAATGAAACAAAAACAGATTTGGCCCTAGTCATTTTATTCTGGAGGACGGCCACTGGGTCACCATTCAAGGGACACCTATATATCTGGGGTGTCAAATTGCTGACCTGTGGGCTGGTTGTGACGTGGCGAGTTTGACACCCGTGTTCTATTTGCTGGAAAGAATGGAGGAAGTCTAAGACACCTAAATACCAGCAAATGCTAAAAAGAACAAACACCAAACCTTCAGAAGAAAGAAAGGAGCACCTTCATTCTGGATGGGGGGAGGGGGGTGGAAACAACTTCACCTGTTCCTGAAATTTACTTCAATCAAGAATTAAATTTTGGCATTTCAGTGGAGCTCCTCAGCTGCATTACTACAGCTGCCTTCTAAAAGCAGAGTTCTCTCAAATAGTTAACTGGGTGGTATATCATTAGAACTCATAGGTGGGGAGTACTGCTTTTTAAAAATGCATTTACTGAAGTGCAAAATAATGACAAATGTAAAATAATGACAAATGAAGATAAATGCAGGTAGAAGCATTTCCCCACATGTTTAACTGATATACTATAAGACATATCACAGCTCTACAATATTTGGGGAAGGTTCATTTGTATTTATACAAATGGATCTTACATAAAAGAGCAAGATGGACTGTTAACAGAAAGTTAAGTCAATAATAAGCACGTAAGAGTCATTACAATAATACTAATGGGGAATAAAATACCAGACTTTTATCTGATATAAAAAGGCACATAACCTCAGGGCAACCTGGCTTCAAGAAGAAGGCTTTTTAAAGTTGTCCATGGAGATTCTCATTCACCCAGGTCATGATTGTCCCAAAGGTGCTTTTTTCCAAAAGGCAATTGCACTCTCAGGCTGGTTTACAAATGTCAGCACATTGTTCCCAACAATCTGAGTCCTCATTTTACCAACTTTGGAAGGATGGAAGGCTGAGTGAACCTTGAGCCCATCAGGATCAAACTCTGGCCTGTGGGCAGAGTTAACCTGCAATACTGCATTCAAACCACTGAACCGCCACGGCTCCTCATGGATTCTCTACATGGGCCAATTCCTTCTGATATGTAGACTTCATTGTCCAGAATTTCTCAACCAATATGACCATTGCAGAGATTTCTGGGAGTTGAAGTCTCCACGCATGGAATTCTACAAATTGGAAAACACTTTTATATCACTGGATTTGGAATGATACAAGATCTTTAGAAGCTTGAGATTAGCCAAGAGAAGTTAAAACCCATTGTTCTCTCCCAAGGTTGATTGCACTGGCTTTCCCAGACCTGGGTGCACCAAGGAGTACGTGCCCCATTGTGCCTCCAATGGCAGAACCTATCCCAACAGATGCTATTTCTGCAATGCATTTGTGTAAGTATCGGTTTCACTCATGATGCCAAAATGAACCACTTGAGTAAATTTCTTTGTAGGAGACCTGAATTTGTTGCAGTTTATATTTGTTACAGTTAGGCTGACAAAGATTGTTTTGATGTAAATGAATTCCCTCATTAGAGGACTTTTTCTTTATTGTGATACCATAGCGAGCTAAGATGAAGCAAGGGTTAATTTTGCTAATTACAGTAGATTCTACAATTCTAGTACTGTAAAACATGTTGGGTATGTATTTGTGAAAAGGGTTGCACCTTCTGGTTTTTCAAATTCTGTGCTTTATCGTTCTCTTCATAGTGAAAGCCGTGGATTATTAGCATTACGTTACTATGGAAAATGTAAAAAGTAATGCAATACTGATCCAGAAGACTGAGATATTCCTCCAAGCAACATTCCTCCATCCTTCTTTCCTCCACTTTTGTTTGTTTAGCTAGGGAATACCTTCTTAATTAATTTCACTTGTCAATAAAATGAACTATGCATCTTAACCTGCTTCTGAATTTCTTTTGCTCCATAATCTCTGTTCCCTAATGTCTATTAGATTGCAGGGTTACAAGATAGATAGATAGATAGATAGATAGATAGATAGATAGATAGATAGATAGATAGATAGATAGATAGATAGATAGATGATAGATAAATAGATAGATAGATAGATAGATAGAGAGAGAGAGAGATAGAGAGATAGAGAGATAGAGAGATAGATAGAGCAATTCTTTTACAATGAAAGATTTTGTAAAAGTCTTATGAACAACCTCTAATCCAGGCATGTCAAACTTGTGACATCACATGACGTCGCATGACATATCAGGACTTTTTCCCCATTGTCGGCAATGGGGTGGGCACGGTTTTGGCATGACACATCCGGGCCGCGGGCCAGCAGTTTAACATCCCTGATCTAATCCACAGCATGAGGGGGCAATCATTTTAAGAGTGATTCTAAAACAAAAAAAGTGCTTTATTTTCAAAAAGATACATTTAAAACACAACATGAAAATGGGGTCTGTGTTTCATAGCAGATTACCAGGGACCTGGATTGGGATGGGTTTGGGGTTCCCTTTGGATGAGGGAATGGCTCAAAATACACAAGATCCCATCACAGATATGGGCGGGACCATAACTTTCTATTGTTATTCTCTAAAGTTTTGGAATTGTTAGGCAATTTCTTATTATTAAATGTATTAAATCTGGAGCTGCTCCTGTAAAATGGGATTTGGTTCACACTTTGGTTTGTTTTAATGTCTTTTATTTCATGCTCCATACAGAATTCTTGAAATCTATATGTTTTGTTTCATGCTCGTGACTCTCAAATCAACATTTTGAGGTTGGAACATTTTAAGGAGGAAATGTTTCGTCTGTCCCTGCTCAAAGCAGTCCCTCTCAAAGCAGCCATATTTTGTTTCAGACTCGAAAACACAGGCAGTTTGTTCCATCCTCAAAACACTCAAAAGTAGTCATTTTAGGCTGGGAATATATCACGATGGAAACATTTTGCACATGTCCAGATATTAATTGATTGATAACATTTACACAGCCAGCTAATTCAATCAAGGTAAGTCTGGGTGGCTTACGAACATTGAACAAAACATAACATAAAAAAATAATAAAACTGTGGAACATGAACCTACAAACAACAATAAAACAATAAAACGGTGATTGAGGCAGAAATAACACCATCATCCAATTGGGGCAGCACACATCATGACTTAAAAGCCCAAGGAAAGAACCAGTTCTTGACAGCCTTTCTAAAGGCCCTCTGGGGTAGGGCTAACTGTTTGTTGAGAAGAAGGTTGTTCCATAAATAGGGGCTGCTGCTGAGAAGACACATCTCCTGGCTACTAGTGAAGGGGTCTAGATTGTGTCTTCCCTATCAAAGTGGGTGAATGGGCAGATATTCTGTTGTCAGCTCTTCAAAGTAGACTAGATAAGGAAACAGACTCTATAAGAAGACTAGTACTATACCGAGATAGTAACAATAAAAGAATCATGCAATGCTGATTATGCTTTACTCCCCTCTCTCTTTTATCCAATGAATTTGGGAGAAGCATGCTTGGCTTTTTTTCCCCTGAACATAGATACTCCTCAGTTAATGTGTAATAGGGACTGGGAACTCCATCAGTAGGCAACATGGTCATAAAGTGTAAACTCAACACAACCATGCCAATTCTTATCATAGAATCCTAGCAGTTCCAGCTGCAATCTTTAAGCAAAGGATCATCAAGCACAATGTCACATGACTGTAACTTGCAACTTCCTGCCAGCTTCCTCACTGCCACTTTGCTTGTTGGAAGCTGACAGTGAATGGTTAATGATGATCATGCACAGATGGGACACTCTCATGATTCCCCCCTACCCCGCCAAGTGCCCAAATAGGAATCCTGTTATGGCACGCCGCAAGAACTGCAACTTTGTGAATCCATTGTAAGTCTCCTCATTCAGCTCCATTGTAACTTTGAACAGTTGCGGAATGAGACATTGATAAGTAAGTACTATCTGTACTATTTTTTTTACCAGTACTTAAATAATGCTTCAGCCCACTCTGCTTATGTAACAATAATTTCCCTGATTCTCTACAGCTGGTGGGAAGGAGTCCCTGGGCCATGAATTGCTTTAAAGGTGACAACCAGCATCTCGACAACTGAGAACCAGTGCAGCTTCAGAGTGATGGTATTACAAGGGCACATTGAGAAACCTCACTGCAGCATTCTGGACCACTTACAGTCTTCAAAGACAACCCCAAATAGAGAGCTTTGCAATATCTAATTGGGAGATGACTAGGGCTTGAATGATTGTGAGCAGGGCTTCTCAGTCAGAAAAGGGCACAATTGGGCCATAAGAGGAAGTTGTGCAAAGACCCTCTGGCCTTTGAGGAATACCTCCAAATTGCATACTGACGTTAAGTGAATGGTGGCAGAATAGAAGGGACTTTGGAGGTCTTCTAGTCCAACCCCTTGCTCAAGCAGGAAATCCTATACCATTTCAGAAATCATCCCTCTCAGAATCAAGGAAGGAAACTCTTTAAAACCTGTGGCCACTCAGTCTTGTTGGAGTCGAAACCTGTTCTTCCCCAACCAGGTCCCTATAACCTCCAGGCACTGGAACTGAACCTTGGCCACTTCACCTGGGTGGCCCAGGGCAGAGAAGCCCTCGTGGTATCCTCAGTATACTGATGCTATGGCGCAATGAAAGGACGCACGGTTCAAGGGGATTGCACCTGTGCTCCTTCTAGCCCCTCCCACTTGAATCTTTCCCTAAGGCCAGTAAGGCTCAGCTGCCAATAAAATTTATTTCTTCCTCCTATCTGAGAGGTAAAGTCAGGTAAGCAATCAGAAGAATAATCTATTGACAGTCCAAAACCAAACAGAAGGGAACCAACAGCTTATCTTTCCCCTGCCCCCTGGGGTGGGTGGGAGATTCCATTCTAGCCCCGGGGGACTGAAACTGCTTTCTCCTCTGTGGGAACAGGTAGTCCAAAAAGCAAATTTGAAGCCCCCAGGAAACACCCGTTAAACTTATTGGCTGCTGCCTAGTGGCCAACTGTATAAGTAGCTCAGAGAAGCCTCAGTTCTCAGTTCTGTTCCAATTTGACTAATAAAGCAATGTTCCTGCTTTCAACCTCGCATCTTGCCTCGTGCTTTGAAAGAACTCACGATACAACAGAAACTCTTTAAAACACGTGACCACTCAGTCTTGTTGGAGTCAAAGCCTGTTCTTCCCCAACCAGGTCCCTATAACCTCCTGGCACTGGGACTGAACTGCTTTCCCCTCTGTGGGAACAGGTAGTCCAGAAAGCAAATTTGAAGCCCCCAGGAAACACCCAGAAAGATGTGATAGCTCCATCTGCTGGCCCTTTAAAGCTACAATAGAGCAGAATTGTGTGTACAAACAGGTGAACCAACATAGAGGCAACCCAGTGACTGCAGGCTAGGTACGGGCACAGCCTTGTGATCCAAGCCCTCATTCCCTGGTATGTTTGGGGTGAATGGATGTATAAAAAAAGGTGCGGCAAATGTATCCTCTGACCCTCACCAGGCACACACAAGCACTCAGTCCAGAGCAATTCGCAATTTAGTTCTGCTCTTGAAAACTTGCACAGTTGACATAACTGATAAGTGGTCATATCGCTTCCTTATATGTTTTAGTTCACAATCAATACTGTCATTTATTATTCAAACAGGAACTAAAGGACACACAGTTGAGCTTCATAAACCTGTATACAAAAATAAATCATGGGAATTCTTTATGTCAATAATATTTTATCATGGGCTACTTAAATATCTCTTAAAGTAATGAGCAAAGAGATTTACAGCTATTTTCCTTGTCTGTACTGTTCTATGTAGGTTAAATATTTCACAGTGGCCATCTAGTGGATATTGTTCATTCTCACACAACATGAGTGAATTGTGCTTGAAATGTGGGTGATAGTCTTGACTGAAAGGTGAAAGTAGATTTGGGTGTCACAAAGTAATTCTAAACCCCTTTCAAGAGGGAAGGGGACTTCTTGGCCCTCCAAAATGTGAATAAAACCTACCTTGCTTCTTACCTCTTTGAAATCTGGTTGCCACTTGCTTCTTCCTTCACAGGTCATTTGTCCTGAGTTCTCTTCTAAGAAGGAACATCTTAAATTGATACATATGCTACTATCACATCATAATTCCATAAGAAATTCAAACCAAGTATCTTTTCAAATTTTATCTAGCCAAACAGATGGCATTTCTTTCTTAATACTTTGACATGTCTTTCTCAAAGGACATGAAGAATGAAATAAAAACAAGTGACTACTTATAGAAATTTAATTATATCCGAAGGAAAATCTCTATTAGAACTTCTCATACTGTGGGTTTACAGCTCCTGGGCTGGTCTCAAGCAACTTTTTTTTTTAAAAAAAAAAAAAAAAAACCTGATCAGGCTGATGAAAGCAGAGTAAGGAGGACAACCAAGACGAGTTCTTCTAACCCCACTATCTTGCCAAGATCAGCTCATAAATTAACCAGGTGCCTTTTCAAATTTTATCTAGTCAAATACAAGTGGCATGTTTATTTTACTTGAAAATTTGTCAAGTATAGGTGATCATTCTTTATTTTTAAAATATTAGATCTGCAAAGAATGAGTGGTTTTTGCTTACAAAGGAGGTGGGAGGCTGGAGGTACAGATAAAGATAAAAAGTAAAGATAAAGGTGGATACCTCAGAGTTATGCCCAGAAGGTGTTCTTGGTGTAGAAAAGGCTACCTATCTCTAGCCTACAATTTAAAAATAAGACCACCTTTGTGTGTTATGTGTATGTATATAACATATTATATTGTTTGCCATTCTTACAATTTTGCGCTTTTAAGAAGGAAGGAAAGCCACAAGTGTGTGAAAGGGAAAACATTAAACTTGATCAACCTTCAGATACCAGTTACTTGTTTTCCTAAACTAGCCATATTTTCTAGTCCCTCCAAAGAAGAAAGGAACAATTTCAGCCCCTGATGTCAGAAGAATAAGATGGAGTTTCTATTCCTGAACCTAATTTCCTGCAAGGAGGAAGAAATGTTGCAATCCTCACATGCACCTGAAGGCAACATCTTGGGGAATGTTAATTTACTTTGTTTGATGATCTCCTTTGGCTTCTAAAGAAGTTCTTTTAATTAAATGACACCAATGCAACTGAATCAGGGCTGAAGATACATCTCAACATCTTCTGCAAGTAATCTTAATTCTGGGTGGGAAAAGATGGCAATTTCCATGGACATTTAGCACCTGATTATAAGATACTGTATGTTAGTTAGTGTGGCACTCAGCAGATGTTTGTCCTTTTTATTTGAACTATGACAACATATACACTATATTATTTGAGAATAGAATAGAATAGAATAGAATAGAATAGAATAGAATAGAATAGA
>JAKJMR010000081.1:113981-140730 GCA_024449315.1 Daboia siamensis
GAATAGAATAGAATAGAATAGAATAGAATAGAATAGAATAGAATAGATTCTTTATTGGCCAAGTGTGATTGGACATACAAAGAATTTGTCTCTGATGCATAAGCTCTCAAACAACAAAGTGAAAGTTATAGATCATAAATCAGAAGATGCAATCCTAAGTCATAAGATACAAAAGACAATTGATAAATCTTATATACCAATAGGAGAAGGTAGTAGGAAAGATGAGAAGATGAGGAAGATGAGGAAGCGAAAAGAAGGGAAAGATGACAAGATGACAAAGATAGCAGCGCAGCCCTATTACATGGATAAATATATTTAGGCATAAGACAATGCTGTGGGTGTTAGGTGTTAAGAAGAGTGATGGCCTGGGGGAAGAAACTACTTGTTTTTGGCATGCAATATTCTTTAGCAGCGTCCTGAGGGGAGAAGTTGAAACAGTTTATATCCAGGAAGTGAGGGGTCTCAGCCCTCTTTCTGGTTTGTGCATTGTACAGATTGTCAGTGGAAGGCAGGCTGGTTGCAACTGTTTTTTCTACAGTCCTAACTATCCATTGAAGCCTGTAAGTTGTCCTGTTTGGTTGCTGTGCCGAACCAGACTGTTGTAGAGGTACAAATGACAGACTCAGTAATTCCTCTGTAGAACTGTATCAGCAGATCCTTGGGCAATTTGAGCATCCTGAGTTGATGCAGAAAGAACATTCTTTTTTTTAATAAGAGTTTTTTTTAATATACATTCAGTAATAATTTTTCAACAAAAGTGCTGTCTGAGTTTACATTCACTAATACATATTTAATTCCTAATCCTTTATTTTTTCCTCTAGTGGCTAGCCATTGATAAAATAAGTCCCATGTCTGATAATATTCCATTTCTTCTTTCTGTTTCAGTCTAATAGTCAGTCTATGCATCTTTGCGCATTCTAGTATTTTTTAAATTATTTCTTCATCAATGGTATTTCTTTTTCCAGTATTGAACAAATATAATTCTTGCTGCTGTTGTGACATGCAAAATCAAATATAAGCTTTGTTTGTTAATCTTTTCTGGCATGATACCTAATTAAAATTTAAAAAGTTCAGGTTTAAAATCTACATGTTCTCCTAACATCTTCTCAAGCCAGGTATGCATCTTTTTCGAATAACTCTTTATTTTGTCATACGTGTACCAAACATGGTATAGGTGCCTAACTTATATTTACATTTCCAACATCCATCCAACATGTTTTTAAATGCGTTTGCTTGTCTTGCTGGTGGCAAGTGCCATCTATAGAACATTTTATATAAATTTTCATTGTAGGAAGTTGACATTTTTTTTATTTATTTTTTTATTTTAATTCCATTTATATCCCGCCCTTCTCTGAAGACTCAGGGCGGCTTACAAGCTTCGCAGTAGCCTTCATTCTATGTATATGCCTGCTTATTAGGGCTTTCACACACACACCCAAGCGGCATTATTACAAAGTCAGCTTAATTGCCCCCAACAATCTGGGTCCTCATTTTACCTACCTCGGAAGGATGGAAGGCTGAGTCAACTTTGAGCCTGGTGGGATGCGAACCTGCTCTAATTGCAGGCAGCTGGTGTTACTTAAGGAGGCATTAGCCCACTGCTCCAATTTCTTTCCAATAATTTTGCCATTTTTCTAATTCTATATTATATCCAAAATTTTTCACCCATCTTATCATTGTTTCTTTAACTTGATTGCTTTCCATTTTCAAAGTTAATAGAAAATTATACATTTTCTTAATTAGTTTCTCATCAGAAGTTAACAATATCTTATTAAACACCGTTTGTTCCTTATAAAATCCATACAGTTTAACATTTTTATCATATCTATCTTGCATTTATAAATGTGTGGAATATGTTAGATTGATTCCCTGACTTTAAACATTTAACATTTAAACATTTCTTGTTTAGATTTTAAATTCCCTTCAGAGTTTAGAATATCTCTGTATGCCCAGATTTTTTTCAAAGGTCACTAAATTTTGGTGTACAAATGCTTCCATTATTGACAACCACCCTGGAATTTTAAATTTATATTTTACATTTTATTTTTTCCCATGTTGCTAATAATGCACTTCTTATATAATGATTTTGGAAATATTTATGGACTTTATTTTTCCTGTACCATAAAAAAGTGTGCCACCCGAATTGTAAATCATGCCCCTCCAGATGCAGTAAGAACATTCTTTGTTGTGCCTTTTTAATGATGGTTCTAATGTTAGATGTCCATTTCAGGCCCTGGGAGATTATAGAACCCAGAAACCTGAAGATCTCTACTGTTGATACTGTGTTGTCTAATATTGTAAAAAGAGTAGAATAGGAGGGTTTCTCCTAAAAGCAACTATCATCTACAGCAGGGGTGTCGAACTCAATTTCATTGAGGGCTGCATCAGCATTGTGGTTGCCCTCAAGGGGCCGGGTGGGTGTGGTCTGGGTGGGCATGGCCTAATGGGTGGGCGTGGCTAGAGTGTGTATGGCCTACTGGGTGGGCATGGCCACTGTACATTGTTCACATCAAGGGTGCCTATGGGGGCCTGGGCAGGAGTGGGACAGATCTGAGGGCCTCAGGCAGGAGGATCTCTGGGCCAGGGCCAAGGCAGTGGGGGCTGTTCCCTCACTGTTTCCAGGATGGCTTCGCGGGCCACATGAAACCACTTTGCGGGTCGGATCCAGCCCCCGAGCCTTGTGTTTGACATGTCTGATCTACAGTTTTAAGAGTGTTCAGCTTGACTGTTCCAGCTGCACCAAAAGGCAGGTTGTTCTACATCCCTCTCTATGCAGACTCATCATCACCTCAGATAAGACCAATAACTGTTATGTCATCTGCAAACTTCAGTACCTTAACAGAGGAATCCTTTGAAATGGAGTCATCGGTACAGAGAGAAAAGAATAATGGAGAGAGTATACAGCCCTGGGAGGGGGCTCTCGGGCTAATTGAACAGATATTCAATGTGATTCTACCTAGCTTCACTTGGTGCTTCCTATATGCCAGAAAGTTTATAATCCATCTGCAAGTGTGTTCAGGTACAGCTAGTTGAGACAGTTTGGAGAGAAGGATTTCTGGAATGACAGTGTTAAATACTGAGCTGAAGTTTTCAAAAAGGACCCTTGCATAGGTCTTTGGGGATTCAAGATATTGTAAGATGTAGTGCAATGCCATATTGACAGCATCATCTGCTGATCTATTTGCATAGTAGGGAAATTGCAAGGGGTCTAGCAGCAGATCTGTGATGGCTTTCAGGTGGGCCAGCACTAACCTTTAGAAGGCTTTCATAACTATGGATGTCAGAGCAATCGGTCTATAGTCATTCATCTCTGTGATGGAAATCTTGGTAGAGCATTTGAAGCAAGAAGCAAGAAATGACAAAACACATCTCCAGTGATTTATTAAAGATATGGGGAAGATGGGGGTCAATTGATCAGCACAGATTTTTCAAACAAGAAGGATTTACTCTATGTGGGCCTGGTGCTTTTCCAGACTTTTGTCTGTGAAATAGACCTTGAACCTATTTTATGTGATCACCATAGGTGGGGGCTCAGACAGATGGAATCAGGTGTAGGAGACTTGGCTGTTGTTGGTGTATCCGAGATGAAGAGGGTAATGATAGTTTCCTCTCAAACCTACAGTAGAAGACATTCAGGTCATCTGCCAATTGCCGATTCCCTTCAGTAAGGGAGGGAGGTTTGCTCTAGCCAGTGATATTTTTCAGCCTTTTCCATACATTTGCTGAGTTTATTTGTTGACCTCTGATTCCTCAGCTTTTCAGAGTAGCTTCTCTTTGCTGCCATTATCTCCCTTGGCCTGATTGTATAGCATTTTATATCCTTTCCTGTAGACTTCCTCTTTGACACGACATAGTTGTTTAAGCTTAGCTGTGAACGAGGGTTTATTATTACTGTAGATGAATAAGGTTTTGATCGGCACACATACATCTTCACAACAGCTAACATATCACGTCACAGTGTCAGTGAGTTCATCCAAGCCCGCTGAGGCAACTTCAAAAGTGCTCCAGTCTGTGCAGTTGAGACAAGCCTGGAGGTTTAACTTTGCCTTTTCAGTCCAAGACTCACTGTCTTAACTATTGGTTTTATGATTTTGAGCCTTTGTCTATAAACAGGTACCAGGTGAATCATACAGTGATCAGAGTGTCCCATAGCTGCTCTTGGTAGAGAGCAATAGGCATCTTTTAGTGTTCGGTATCAGTGGTCTAAAATATTCTTGTCTCTAGTGAGACAGCTGACATGCTGAGTGCATCTTGGCAGCTCTTGGCTTAGGTTAGTAGTGTTAAAATCTCCTAGTACAATGAGTAGGGAGTCTGGATATCTCTGTTAAGCCCACAGGATTTGGTCAGCTAAGGTTTGCAATGCCTTGTTTATGCAAGGTTGAGGTGGAATATATACTGCAGCTAATATGAATGATGAGAACCCTCATGGGGAGTAAAAGTAAAAATTAATGAATAATGCCCCTAAGTTCCCATCACAAAATTTATTTAGTGTAGTGACATTTTTACACCATTAGTTGTTAATATAAATACAAATACCTCCTCCCATCTTTTTACTTGATATTTCTGCAATTCTGCCTGTCCTTTTAATCTGAATAAATGAACAGAACTCACAGGGGGAATAGAAGGTTATGTAATTAATGCATAGCATCTCTAAGTCCACATCACAGAATTTCTTTAGCATAGTGGCCTTTTTACACCTTCAATTGTTAATATAAAAGCAGATACCTCCTCCCTTCTTTTTACTTGATGTTTCTGAAATGAGCTTATTTTTGATTAATTTATTTTTTCTATTTATTTAAAATATTCATGAGCTGATATATCCAATATCTGATAGAATTATGGGACTTGGAGGATACGGGTATTCTGTAAGTTGAACTTTGTGCACCTCAGAGTTGCCAAGATTGAGGAACAGCCTCTTGGCTACTAGATTGCAAAAATACACATACAGTAGCTCTGTAAGGAATGGTGAAATGGTCACATGCATTCTTCTTGGCCATAGATATTCAGTTGTAATATTAACACAATTTCATTGCTTTTTGTTAGAATTTCATAATTGGGATCATATCTAGATATACATGCTGAAGGTTATCATGAGTTTATCTAAGAACTGAATTCTGTTTGTTCTTTAATAGGTGTATAACTGTTGTTTGATGAATAATTATATTTTTCTCATTTCCCCCTTTGAACATAGTTTTCTTGATTATGATTTATGACTTATCAAATGTTTAATGTTCCTAAAGATTTACTCAATATTTACTAATAGAAGCTGACAAACACAAGCCTTTCACATTGCCCTATGCTAATAGAATGGTGAAACTGAAAAGTGCCTATAGGTACCTGCAATGTCAACATTCTCTTATCTTTTTTTGATAAGGCTGCAGTGATATACTTATAAACTGTATATAAATGCCCAGCTAGAGCTTAAATAGGACCTGTGTCTGTGATAGCTAGAAGCTATTTCAGTGGAAGAACTCTGGTGTGACTGATCCTCTCCTACCAAGATGAAGGTGGCCTTTTGCCTGTTCTTCACCCTGGCACTCTTCTTTTTGCACTCAGGTAAGACAAGCACCACTTTGCAAAAGACCCTTTTCAGCTAGATGGCATTTTGAGACTTAGATCCACACTATCAAGTCGTTCTCATAAAAGTGGACATTTTAAAGGCTCCTTCACATGAATGTCATGTTTATGCAGGATTTCCAAGCCCAAATTACAACTGGTATTATATAGAAATAATATAAATCTTTAGAAAATAAAACTTCAGTGCTCCAAAGTCCTGACACCAACAAATATCAAAGTTTAAAGACTAAGTAACTTTCAAATGTTAAAGCCACAGAAAGCATTTCTGATGTGAATCAAAACCTGGAAGCCTGACTTCAATCAACTACTAAATCCTACTTACCCATTATTCTTAACCCAAGATTATAGTCCAACAAAAGGATTATAAATTTAGATCCACAAAGTTGTTTTTGCTTGCTTACGCTTGTTTTTATGTTGTCAGCTGTTTAAAGAAATTGATATTTAATTTGATCATATTTAGTCCAACTGTTATTCAGTGATAGTTGCATTAAGTTGAATATATTTACATTTGGAACAGAAAGAAATGTGTAAGATCAAATACTCTTTTTTTAGTAAAGAATTACTTAGTTGGCCCTTATTCAAGCTATGGATTTTCTTCATATTGTTTATGGATTTGATCACTTATTTTTAGTTGCACTTTATAATGGTTGTTCTCTGTCATTTTTTGTATATAACTCTTTCAATCACCTCAGGTCGTATAACCTATGCGCAAGAAAGCAAGTGAAAGCTTATTTGTTATCCAGCTGGAGGCTAACTGTTTGCCAGGCAGATAAGGAAGTTGTTATTGAAATTTAATGCAGAAGGACTATATTTCTATAGCTAAATATTAATCTGAAAAAGTTTTATCATCATAGTATTTGCATATACATTCCCTACATAAAGCACATACATAGAAGAGTTATTAGAGCCCTACTCTGGTGGTGGAATCTGTGAATTAGAAAGTGCTAGTAGGAACCTAAGAAAGATCAAACAAGGCAATCATGAAGACAGCAGAGGTTCTGCTCCTCACCCTGATGCTATTCTTTTATACGGGTGAGTCCCACATCATAATTGCTAAAATCCCTTTCCAAAGAAGCCTTGCTCTTAGAAACAGGTATATCCATCATGTATTCCTCAGAAAGAGAGACATTCACCTGCAAGCTTTCTAAAAGTTTCTGCAATCAGAAATGATCCTTTAAGTTAAGGATACAGTGGAAGGGCTGTAATGGATTCCAAAGTCTACCATGTGGAATTAATCCTCTTACATGAAGAAATCATACGTTGCTAGTTGGTGAGACAGGAAAATCCCCATGTAACGAGGTAAAATCTATAGGCAAAAAGCTTCCATATCACAGTAAGTGCTTATGATGTACACTTTATTCATGGCTGGCGTTAAGATGCAGAAATTTCACAAAGTTTCAAAACTTGCATCCAGTTTCAGATATCTATGGAAGGAAACTTGAGGATCATAAGATAATTGGTTCATTTATTGTATATTTATTTTATTTATGTTGTCAACTTAATGGATTGTTCTTGTTACAAATATAATTCAGTGATATTAGAAATAATGTCCACATATTGGTATATAGATATAGATTTCTTTTGAGATAATAAAGAAGAATGTGTAATAAAACACGTTCATGTTTACATAATCCAAGAAATGTTCTGTAGTCAACCATTTTTCAATATCAGCTTTTATATTACTGTTGTTTGGTTCTAGATTTTGTTACCGAAGCAAATGAAGAACCAGTAAGTGCAATTCTGTCTTTTAATACATTATTAGTTCCATATCATTATAGTTGAAAATTAAGATCAGTACTTTTTACGGAGCAAAGAAAAATCAAAATCAAATCTAAGCATGAAAATAAATTGCAATGTTCTTTTTCACAGATTTACATTTTTCAGATGTAAACTCTAATTCTAATTGTGTTCAGTTTCTAAACTGAGAAGTGGGTTGGCTATTAAAATAAGGCATGGTTAAAAAAAACATGGTTCAATATCTAAATTATTATTATTCTGTCAGAGGCATGTAGAAAAGATAATCACTACTGCTGAGAATAGTCACCTACATTCTTCAATTTGTTTATAATTAATTTGTTCCATGAGAGATCAAAATTCACCTAAGATAACAAACTGATGAGAATAATAGAATTGAAAAGGGATTGCAAAAAAACTCAAGATCTTTCCAAAGTGAGTGAATTGGTGTCAAAATGGCAAACACGGTTCGGTGTAAGCAAAGACAGATACAGTAAATGTACACATACACACAGTGGCGGGATTCAAATATGTGAACAACCAATTCTCTGTGTGGATGCCTCTTCTGGGAGTCCATTCTGAGCCTGGGCAACAAAAAATTAGCTACTGGTTCTGGTAAACTGGTGCAAACCAGCTGAATCCCACCACTGCATACACACACATACTGCATACATTAGTACAAAACCCTAATCTTCACAGATGTATTTATGGAATCTGAATTGGCAGGTGATTAGTTAAGAAGAGAATCAGCCCAATCTGCAGTTTCCATGCTTGAAGCATTAGAAAGGGAATGAAAATAAATGAGCCAAAAAGCAACATGTTTATATGAACCTATGGCTTCAGGTGGCTGCGTTATCTCCACTTTTAACACACACATACACTTGCACACCCCCAACTAGAACTTCAGTATTTTTAGGCCTTTACCATGTGTTTGCTTCGAATGTTCTGAGATCAGGATTTCAGTGTTTCCCATCTGAAAAGGCTTTCATGATTAGTGAAAGGTGATAGCTGCAATAATAAAACTGTATAAATCTAGCTAATATAGATTAAAGATCTACATAAAGTTATCTTTAATCTGTTACAGCTTCATTGGAGCAGATAAATATGGTTCCATTTACTCTAGTTTTGTGCCAGCTTCACTGGATTAATGGATTGAGGCAATCAGAAACCTTGTCTTGTCTCAGATGAATCTAAGACATGATTATGGAATCATAATCTGGCTATGTCTTAAATCCTGCTCTATGTTCTTCCTGTGGAAACTGTCTATACAAGGACAGGAACTTAAAGTCTTCTTAATCAGTGCCCCCCAATCTTTTGGGCAGCAAGGACTGGTTCCACGGGGAAATGTTTTGCACCGGAATAGAGGGGGTGTGGTTTTGTGTGCTGCTTGCATCCCATGGATGGGGCTTTGCTTGTTTGCGTGAGCCGGTTTCTGGCATGCCACGGACTGATGCCAGTCCATGGACTGGGTGTTGGGAACTACTGTTTCAAACGATACATTTAATGATATTCCACAGGAGAATTTTCTCCCCCCACCCAAATTATTAAGATTTAAGCAGAAAATAAGGCCAGTTATTACTATACATTTTGAGATAACATTGGTTGCCCAAGAATGGGTATCTAGTTTGGGCTACCTTGCCTTGTCTTAAATATGGCTTGGATCCAGTTCAACTTAGTTTTTTTGCAGTTGGTAAAACAAGGCATTAATGGCTGACCTAGGTTCTGCTAGGCTTAAAGTAAGATTAATTCTGGATTAGTTTTATATACTATTTATGTCAACAGTAATGAGTCTGAGGCCTTCAAGTGTTATGTTACTGGAAGGACTACAATTACCAGCCATCCCAGCCAGCATAGCCCATGGGTGAAGGAATATGGGAGTTGTAGGTTTCTGATTTCCATCTCTGATCTAGCTATCTTCTAATTAGCTTCTATCTAGCCATTTTTGAGGGACCAGTCTTGTTTGGAAGAAGGAAACCATATACAATATTCAGCCACCTAACTTAACTATTAATGAAATTCAGCTTAATAAGATACAGCCCCACCCAAGATGTCCCAAAGGTCCTTTTTCCAAAAACCCACTGGACTTTCTAGGTTTTTTTTCCCTTTGGAAACATTTTGCTTCTTGCCCAAGAAACCTCTTCAGGTCTTGGATGAGAGGTGAATTTTTTTCAAACAAAAAAAAATCAAAATATTCCAGTTGCCTTTTGGAAAAAGCATCTTTGGGGGAATCATGACCTGGACGATTGAACATCTCCAATCTCCCTAAGATGTTACAGACTGCCTTGGCAAAATGATACAGGCCTTTTATCCTTATAAGGAAGTGACACACGTCCCTCAAAAAAGGAACACTGATGGAACATGTAAATCCAACCACCATGTTTTTATGTGACTAATTTTATAACAAAGGTTTATTTATTATCTCAGTCCTAAGATCTGAAAAATGTATTGTTGCTTTCTGCAGATTCAGTGTGGTGACCAAGTACAAGACTTCTGTACTTTGGAGTTGATGCCACACTGTGGTTCTGATGGGGAAACCTATGCCAACCGGTGTTTGTTCTGCAATGCTGTTGTGTAAGTATAACTTTCACGTTTGGAGAATGAAAAAAAAAAAAAAAAAGATGCTCAGAGCTATTTTGTCTAATCCCGCTTCCTAAGGATTTTCTAACATAAATGAACATTAGAACTTGGAGAAAGGGTCTGTGTTGTCAAGTGAAGTGGCCATCAGAAGATGCGGAGTTCATCACCAATTTCAACAGACCTTTCATTGGGAGTCAACACTTCTTCTGCTTTTTAGCTTTGTATTCATTTAATAATGAGTAATTTTACATCTTCTGAATTTTTACATCCCACTTTGCTTTTCTCTTACCAGAAGGAGTCGTGGAGCACTTAAACTAAAACACCGTGGACCATGTGAGGAAATCAACTAGTAGAGATCCACTTTGCTAAAAAAAATCAACTACCATGGGTCTCTTGCTCATCCTATCATCATAATGAATGCCATAATAAATCAATAAACAGAATGAGAGAGATAAACTATTTCACATTTGTTGATCTTTAAATGGCTTGTCCAACCGTTGGATCGAAGAATGGCTCTCTTTCAGAACATCCTGAAATTTACAAAATTTATAAAAAATAAATGGCACAATATACAAAATTACTACTGCATTCTTAATACATATTTCTAAGCTCAAAGAACGAACCTTCACCCTCATATATTTCTAAACCTCGGAAGATTTTTTTCTCATGGAATCACTCATATTTTACAAACAATATCATTTTCCATCTCACATTTCCTAGTCTTCTTGTTCCCACATCCAAGGAAATCTATTAAAAATAGTTCATAATACCATTAAATGCAGAATGTATTTCATGAAGTATTATGGAAAAATGAGGATAAGCTGTATTGTTTGGAAGGGAAGAGTCAGTTCCTTTAAAAAAAATAATTCTTGCCAAACAAAAGAAAGTTGTAGGTTTAGATCTCACTCTTTTACTGTACGCCAGTTTATATAAAACTGAGTGTCATTCACTGTTAAGAAGCTGGCTGGGAAATTCTGGGAGCTGAAGTCCACAAGTTACCAAGTTAAGAAACACTTTTCTAAAGTAAATACGCCTTTACAACGCACTGTGTAACATATGTGTCTTGAGCATTCCTTCAGTCAGCTTACTAATTAATGGAAAACTGTTCATAACTTTATACCTGAAAAAGGACATCTGCTCTTGGCTGCACCATAGCAGATAAAGTGATTGGAATCCATCCATACAGGACCAACCAGAAAACGTAACATAGAAGGACTTGTTGCAAATCAGATTTCACTTTTTATAAAGCTTAAAGGCAGAAAATGAACATTTGTGGAAATAAACAAATGGGATCCAAGGGAAGGGCCTTCTCTGTCATGGCTCAAACCCTTTGGAACATTTTACCCTGAGGTGAGATTTGGCTCCCACCTCTTCAGTTCTTCCACAGGAGCTTGAAGACCTGGCTCTGCCAGATGGCAGGGGGCCATAACATCACATTGGAGGTGTGATGTTGTCAATTTCCATCCTGCTCTCTCTCCCCCCCCCCCCCCTTGCAACCTGTTCTTTTCCTCTCCATCCTTTAACTATATTTTATCTTGATTGGGATTTTTATTTTTTATTTGTTTAAAGATATTTGTTAGGATTTTAATGTTTTAATGCTGGAAGCTGCCCACAGTCATTTGCTAGATGGGCAGCAAATAAATTCAATCAATAAAAAACAAACAATCCAATTTTCTCTCTGTCAGAAGAATCTGCTTTCAAATAGCAGAACTGCAAGAGATATCTAGGCAACTGATCAAACCAATATATCCAGCGCAACTGCTACCATTCTAGGATATTCTGCAAATACACAGAGAAAGTACACTACAATTTCGTATTAATAGAGAAAGCTTGTTTGGCTAGATCAAGCCCATCCATTAATTTCATTCATAGTTCAGATTACAGAAAGGATCATGTGTCTATTTTCTATGGTTATATACCTAAAAAAATTAAGCCTCTTTGGGATTGAGCATGCTAATTACCCACAGTATTGTTTGCCATAGCTATGGAAAGTCCTGTGCATTTTGATATGGGGGTAGAGGTACTGTAAATTCTTTGAATTCCTACATTATGGTTTCACAATTAACTGTTTTTTTTAAAAAAAACAAAAAAAACCTTTGCTGATGTTTAATAAATACCAAGTCGTACTTTTCATTGGCTGTATTAAATGTTGCATGCGCTTGCTCTCATCTGGATATAGAACTTGACTTGAAATGTAGCGGGGGGAAACTATATTGGAAATTACTACACTAATTCAATTCTTTAGATAAAACTGAGGGCAAACCAACACAGGCTTCAGAGGAGAAAATAACACTTATAGGTCTCTACAAACTTCCCAAAATTTGCTCCTTCTAGTTGAATTAGACTCTAACCCACTGGCTGAGAATACTACAAGTTGTAATCCTAGGAAGCCAAATATCTAATATTGCATTACAGCAGTTTGAGTGACTTAAGTGTTGGGACAGCTTGTTTTTACAGCTGGATAATTGTTTAGTCACTCCAATGCTGCATAATTCATTCATATATCTAAGACAATAGCTTATGGCCCCACTTACAATTTGCTGATTGACAAGAATTCATGAAAAACAAGTTGAATAAAATTTGAAGAGCAGATAACTAATTAGAACTAGTGTTTTCAAAAATACAGGATGTTTTACAATACATAATTTTGAAGAAAAGTAAAAAATAGTGTTTTTAATGTACATGGGAAATGTGGCATTTGTTACCTAGGAAAAGCAAATCAAGCCACTCTCTAAAGTATCTTTTCAAGGACTTGATAAACCATAAAACCTGTTCCGCACACCAATAACAGTTGGAAGGCTAAAGAACATTGATAACGCTGGAAGATACTAGAAGCAAGCAAAGGCTCTGGTAACCAAAGTCAATATGAAATAAAATTTATGAATTTAAGCTCATAAAAGTAACCAACCTTGTAAATATTGTCTTTGTTTTCTCAATGTATCATTGTTTTCGTACTTCTAATCACCTTACTTCATTGAATCCACCCTCTCATGATCAATCAAATATATTCTAATTTACCTAACACTATATACATGGGTTGCATCCCTACCCTAGAGGTTTTACTTCTGATTGCAAGAAACAATCCGTGTTTCAATGGAATTGTTAGCTAAATTTCACTTCTGATTTTCTGGCCAAACAGCTCAGTGGCAAGACAATCCACCACAACACATATCTTGGCATTTGAGTCTCTGAACGATTGCTGTATGTTGGTTTCATATCTCCAAGTGTTTCTTAGATTCAAGCAAGAACATCTCACAAAAACTGAACTACTACTGACCATTAAAATCAAATATTACCTACATCCTTAAAGCTGAGTGTCTGTTACAAAATTAAAAATGACAGGATGCCAATTTTAAGAAATGCATTTATTATCATTTTTCATATTAGCATGCCTGTTCTACTATTTCCAGAACTATTTTGTTATCTTAATTTGAAACAGGCAACCTGCTTTTGAGCATAAGAACAGCACAGTGAGGGACTATTGGTCGATGTTTATCATACTTCCACAGTGTGGGCCAAAGCAGAAGAAATTATATGATGCTTTAGAACAATTGTTGCTGAATGTTATCAGTGACAGCACTTGTATCCTGAAAAAGATTGATTTAGAACAGAACAGCAAGTGCTCATTTTTTTAAGAAGTTATTCTTGGTTCTATTCAGGTTTAAATCCTTTCTCTTATTCAAAACATTTTGTATAAAGAATCTTGTCATTCAAATCTGCGCATGAAGGTATATTTCCCTCTTAATCGTGCTTTCCTGCATAAAAGGAACACTTAACAAACCATTACATAATCAGACAATTTATAATTCATAAACTTAAATATCATAACATGAAATGTACTTGTTTCTCAAACTGAGAATACAAAAAAACTGGCTCCATGGTCAAGATCAGAATTTGGAATTTGATTTACAGTACAGACAGACTGAATAATTATTTTCCATCCCCCACCCCTTGAAAAACAATACAATCTTCAAACTTTTGGCAATACTACAATAGCAGTAACAAGGAGATTGTTCTACATAGCCTCAGAGATAAGGTTATCTCCCAGTTTTCTTTTCCTTTATTTTGTCAGCACTGATCTTCACGAAAGAGACCAGAACAAACCAAAAGGCCAGGTATAAGAGTCACTCAGGTGGATGAAGTCAGTGTCCAGCACTACTTTATTCTAGCTTATACAAGATCAAAAGATCTCTATCTTCTGTTTGGTTTCAGCATCACAAAATTAAAATTACTGTCCTTGTTTCTTTGAGAGGTACCTGAAAGAAATAAAAACATTTTGTATGTATAACACAAAATATAATTCTCCATGAACATGGTATACATAGAGACACTGGGCATTTCAAACTGATACAACTGCTATGAGCTGATTGATATTCTGGAAACATATATATATATATTGTATGCATTCATTTCAGATTGGGTACCATGTAGCCTTCACAACCATAATGGGAAGGAGAATAGCACACCACTTGTGAATAATGTTCCTTTGCAATTTCAATAAAAAGCTTGGTGTGGCTTTTCACTTGAGTCAACTACACTTCAATCTCATGTATTGCCAAGCCATAAACATAATTTTGAGAGATTCCATTTCCTCAATCCAGACCAGAAGAGATACCAGATTCCAGCAAGGTCACTGAAGACATCCTGGTGATCAGCAGATTGGCAATGGCAGCTTATTTCAACCCTCCAATTATGATATTGGTCCTATTTAGACACTCAAAAGTGTATCTGTAGAGAGCTTGCAAGGTAGTGTGTGGTGAATGCATTTTTTCCCAACCTCTTGGTACGAAGAAGGAAGGTCTGAAAAGATGTTGCAAATATGTCTATTTCTAGGAAAGACTGAAAACTAAGTTCAACTCAGCATACCTACAACTTCTCTTCAAATTGTTCCATTCTATCAGGGAAAGAAAAGATGTGGATCTAGTTCCGGAACATGTGACTGCCTTTTTTCATTTCCCTAAACATTTGAATGTGAATTCTAAAAATCAAACATAAGTACATCATGGCCAAGGATGCAGCTACTCTAACAATTTTAAGGCAACACACATCTCATGACCAATCCTAATTCACTTATATATCAAATTATATAATCTTTACCTTTCCCAGTGTTTGTGGTTCAACTCCAAAAAGTCATCTAATTTTGCTATTTCCTTGAGATACTGAGTAAGTTTTAAAAGCTCTTTATCTTTATCTCTGTTTAAATGTGCCTTCATGAAGGGTTTTATCTGTTGACCAAAAAATAAAATGGGAGTTAATTACATAAAGAGTATACTAACATGGTGGATGGTCTGTTTGCAGCCTGATCTCCTAGATCAGCTTTAGCTGATCACTGACACCATTCAGCCAATCTCCAACCTCCCACCTCAGATCATAATGATCTCTTTCTCTCTCACTACGATCAACAAGTCCCAAGTATGCTGTGCAAAGGACCTTGGATATGCTCCTGTGTACTAGTCATATCCATGCAGCAACTCAAAGATCCAGGCACATTTTTTTTTTCTAATACCCACAATTTAATTAGCCATGAGGCAGCATATTGAAACTGAACTTGAGAGCAAGAATAATTTCCTTGTGCATGGGACTTTGGGTGAATCTTCCTAACAAAAATTGTATTTGCTGTAAAAAGGCCACTAGGTTTGGCATGTGAGGGTACAGAAGCCTGGTATTCTACATTTGAGAACTTACGTCAGCTACCTCCTTTGAACAATTCCCATAATATTCAAACCAGCTAAACTAGTGTAAACAATGGTCTCTATGTATTGGACAAAAAATACAATTGCATGCCAGATAAAGGAATACAAAAACAATACTGCAGTAATCACTTACTGCAAGCTCATTCCAGAAATAAATTTATTGTTTTAACTTTACCAGCTTTCCATTCTGCATCATTCTCACAGAGAACATTGGTTACTCTGATTTGTTGCTAGAGACTGCCCTCCAGTGTACAGTCATCACATTATAGCAGAGCTACAATACATTATTTTCCTTCCAATCATAAATATATCCAAGTGCCCGTGAGAGAACTAAGAAACTGTACAGTCTTTGGTGCTCTCTGAGCTTGGTTGTTTGTTGCAGATGTTTCATTACTTGATTAGCTGACTTCACCGGTGCTAGTGAGCATGGGGGTTCCACCTTCTGAATGAAGCTCAGAGAGCACCAAAGACTCCACAGTTCAACTCTGAGCTATGTATATTCTCTTCCATTATAATGAAGAAAATAACCTCATGTCAACTTGTCTGAATTTAAATGTTATTATGATGGGAGTCATATAAACCTTTGCAGAGAAGGGGTGTTCTGTTATTTCAGAAGGCAGGTATCGTAACAGAGAAGATGACACAAGATGATGCCATTTAATTGATGAGATCAAGAGCACACCCATTCTACTTGGACCGTATTGAATAGGCACCAACAATTGGGAGATTGGAAATCCCTCAGCTAACCTGGCCCTGTGTTATAAGAGCACCGAAGTACCTTGAATTCACCTGGAAGCTGACTGGTAACCAGTATAGCTTGCAAAGCAGTGGGGTCAACATGAGCATAATGTGAGAATCCCGCCTATGCTGCCACATTCTGGAGTAGCCGTAGCTTCTGGATAATCCTCAGGGGCAGCTTGATATGGTACAGAATTGCATATTCAAAGTACTTGCTCTACCAGATTATATAAGGTTTTGGTTTTGGTTTCTCCATGAATCTGAGAGTCTATGACAGGGGTGTAAAACTGCCGGCCTGCGGACCGGATGCATCATCCTAAAACCACGCCCACCCCATTGCCGGCAATGGAGAAAAAGCTTCGATACATTGCGCGACGTCACGTGATGTCGTGAGTTTGATATGTCTGGTCTGTGACTTAGGAGGGGAAAAAAAGTACACCATGCATGTTTAATTACAAAGAACAAAAAGTAACTGGAATAGCAACTATTATTACCTTTGTTGCAATAGCATCTCCCAGGTTCCATGTCCTTCTAAGAAGGTTATAAAACTTATCCCAAGCACTATTTGTCATGCTTAAGTCTTGGTGACAACAAATTAATGCTCTATGCTAATTAAAATTTGCTGTATCTAGTAAAACATCTGGTCTTGATTCTTCCAACAGAAACATTCCCATAAGCAGTCACCCACAATTTGTCTTGCTGTCAATAAAATCTGAACACTACTTGTTTTTTCCCCCCGGGAAGGAAACACTGATATTGTTCTGTCAGTGTTGCGCTCTGTCAAGTTTCCCTCCATAGGATCAACAGATTTTAAAGCTATCTGCATTCTTTAACCATATTTTCCCAAAACTGGAGAGATTAGGAAGGCAATACTAGCTTGCATGACAGCCAAGAAAAACATCTTCCTAAAATCTTGTCAAATTTGAGGATGGGAAGAAACAGATCTGCAAGTTTACCAATAATTTCAGAACAGGTATGCAAGCACATTTTTGTTCCTCTCAGAACAAATTTCTCCCAATTAAATAACTCTGACAGAAATACTTTAACACCAGCAGGAAGAAACTTCTACCAGTTATTAGCAAAAGTACCAAAATACTGCTACTGAATTATTCAGTGATATCAAACAATTGATATAATAGATATTTTACTTAAATCAGAGAATACTGTACAGCAGCTAAAGCTGCAGTCCTATATACTATACTATTTATTTCCTGTCAACTAACAAAAAGTGTTATGTAAGCCTTTCACCTACCCATTTTTTTTAAAATGTGCACATAATATACTAAATTAATATTCAGGATTGATTTGTATGATTTGAAATGCTTTATCCACTCTGAATCAGGAAAAGGCAACCCAGTCACCAAAAATTAGCAGCAAAACATGGGACAAAGTTTGATTTTTCTTGTTATTTGTATTAAAATAGGTTTAATATACCTAACATACTGTTTTGTTAAAATCCCCCAAGCCTTCCTCCAAACTAGCTACTGCCCTCCAGGGGTATCTGCCATAATTTCCTTAGCTGGGAAAAAAAGGCCACTTTAAAAAATTGCATCAGTGCTAGCATCAAAAGGGTTTTACCACGTTCTATACCCAAAAGTTAGTAGTAAAGTAAAAACATGGACTTACTCAGAAGTAGTTGCACAAGTTTTAAAAGAGCTGGTGAAATTATCGTTAAGTAGAAAGACAATGTGATGTCAGTGGGTGAGGTGCTAGATTAGGATTGCAGAAATCCTAGTTCACTCAAGCTTTTCTTTCCAATATTAGACTGGATATACTTAGCTGCTAAGGCTCGGAACAGAACCAATGTCCCCATGCTGTTGTGTTAACATAACAGAGGGATTTGTATAGACAGTGGCATGAAAGAAATGGAAGCAGCTCTCCAAGTAGCAATTATGCTGACAGGCTCAAAGACTGGCTCCAATGAAAGCATCAAAACTGTTCACATGTAAATCTACCCAAGTTTACCTTTTTTTAAAGCCAGCTGACATTTTTTTCTAAGTAAAAAAAATTACCTTTAGTCCATTCTGTGGGTTCATCAGAAAATTTCGACCAATGTCATCAAACATAATAGTATTTTTCCTGCTGTAAAACTCTGAAAATTTGCCCCATATAACTCCTAGAGGTTTCACCTGTAGAAGCAAAGTTAGAAGAAAATCAAGTAAAATTGCTGAGTTAAACAATTTTAGAAATCTAAGTCTGCAATCTAAGCCTACTCACTAACTTGGAATGCATATCACTGAATTTAACAGAATTTATTCCAAAGTAATCCTTAAAATGAAATATGCAATAAGATCTCCAATTCAGTAATTCATCACAGCATTAATTTGGGAAATTTGAGAATTAACTGCAGCTTGTCTCACTTTTCTAAGCTGTTTGAGCATTTCCCTCCCTTTCTGTAAGAGATATCCTGCTTTCAGACGTCTTAAACACACAAAACAAATTGCACAATTCTTATAGTGTACATTTGCACTGAATACTTCAATTATCTAAAACAATCATTCCTTAGATTATTTTACTGTGGAGTTCCACTAGTAACTAAACTATATTCTCTATCCCAGGGGTCTTCAAACTTGGTCCTTTTACGACTTGTGGACTTCAACTCCCAGAATTCTTCAGCCAGCGCGAAGAATCATCTTCAGACATACTACCGATGGAAAAGGTTTCATTGGGAGTCACTGGGTCCTTAATCCACATTTTACAAAATAAATAAATAGACTACACAAATAAATAGACTTCTAAAAATTGAGAAAATATCCCCTTTATAGAAAAGTAATTGCTCATACATCAATTAAGCCTCGCCTTGGAGTGTGCACAGTTATCATGGCGGCACTATCCAACATGAAGGTTATCTTGTAGTTTGCATTAGTGCTTACTCCCAGCTCCTGCAATGGAAAAAGAACAATGAAATTTTGTGCACTCGCTACCTCTCTGCTGTAATTTACAAAGCAGAAACAACTTGCCCAAATAAAAGAGATAAAAAAAACACTACCTAAAACTTGTCAAAATAAATGCCTACTCCTCTCTTCAAGGAGACTCTGAAGGGTGAGGGTTGGAATGCAGGCCTTGTTTGTTTGTTTATAAAATTTATAGACTGCCTATCTTACCTCAAGGTAACACCGGGTGGAGTCGTACCTACAAATTGTGGCACTGCAGTCGACGAAAGCAATAGCACTGGCTGCTTTACTAATTTATCACAGTCAATAGAAGGCATTCCTCATTTTATTTTTATTTATCAGGTTATTTAATGCTGCAGACACATTTTAAAATGTTCAGAAAAGTTGGTTTGTGCTTAAATTGTATGCCGTCCTGAGTCTTCGGAGAAGGGCGGGATATAAATGGAATTAAAATAAATAAATAAAATAGATTAAATGGGATTAAAAAGATTACTCTACAAAAAGGCATTTTAATGTTCAAAGAAGCAGGTGCTTTTAACAGGCCAATTAGCAAATTTCTTTTTAAAAAATCAACGTATTTGAGCACTTGGCATCTTTTTTGTGTGACAAACTATTTCCAAGAGACAATGCAACTCTCTCTATACAAACACGGCAGCTTTATTTTTCTACCTGGTTGGAATGACTACTATTGTTTCAAATCGCGGCCTGGGTTTTGATGGGAAATGCTGGAAAATGTGCTTGGCTTCAGGAATGGGAGGCCAAAAACACCTAGCAGTCCTTTGGGCCTGGTTATACACTGTATATATATAAAAGTGCCATGCATGCATACATAGAAGACTAAACTGTGGCCCGTCCGCTCAAAAGCTAAGAATGATCAACAATGTCATGCAAAAGCACAAATCCTATGAACGAGTTTACTAACCGAGTATTACAGAATGGTTTTAAATAATGGATTTAAAGTAAGATAAACTGCTTAATGGTAGCTTTTGATTCTTCTGTGACTACTATTATCACCTAAACTAATTGTCATATTTAAGAATTGCCCCTTTTGATTCTTCTGTGACTACTGTTATCACCTAAACTAATTGTCATATTTAAGAATTGCCCATCTCTTTCACAGATTCTACAGTAGTGGACTGATCTAACTTAAGTAAAGTGCCTTCTTATGTTCCTGATTATACATTCACAAACTGAAATTGTTAAGATTAAAAATAGGACACATTTTCCATCATGGCTATATGCGGCTATCCCAGTACAATTTGAGAAAGTGACTAAGATATTTCAAATCTCCCATTTCTGTTGGTAGTGTGTAAAGCTGGCCAGACATCCTATCTGCAGAACTTCCAATCCACCAACCCAGAGCCATATGCTGTGGTCTGCACACACAGCTGCATTATTCCTGTAGTTCCAAACAGGCTGCAGGAATAGAAATAGGATTATGCTTTTTTACATATAGTCTGTGAGGAGCTGGGTAAGAGACAAACTGGGGGTGATTTAGCATAGCTTTCCTATGCTTAGGAACTCTTGAAAAAATTATGTGGTGGATTACATGAAGTCCTGCCAAATACATTATCTAATATAATGAGTGAGAAGACAGCTAAGCTGAAAAAAGGGCACAGCAAAGAAAAGGACATTCTTGTTCTTATTTTTTTCATTCTTCAGATGTATATATGGGAATGTTCCTCTGGGGACTATGTCTACAGGTTAGACTTGAGGGATCTAGTAGAAAATATCTGGTCCAGAGGAAAAAATGTGGGATGATTTCAGGATCTGGTGGTGGGCAGTTATTAGATTCTTACAGATTTAACTCAGACTCTGCTGCTGTTTTGGCACTTGACCATAGGCCAAGATATGAGAGTACATCTGATGCTAATGTCTACAAGGGAACAAATGAGACATCACCATCCCATGAACTCTCCTAAGAAAAGTTCCCCAATGACCTGGATTCAGATTTAACTCTTCAGAAAGAAGTTCCTTTTTATTCAGGAAAATAATCTGATTGAACTGAGGCTCCTGGGGTTAAAAAGATGGTTGGTTTTAGTCAATTTCTTTGCTCCTCTACAGCTCACAGGACCATCTTCCAAACAGTTCCAACAACAAGGATATTTCTAAGGCATAAAATTGGTGGAAAAGGAACTCCTTGTCCATTTATTTGCAGGAGCTTCCTGTGGGTAGAATTAAAACACTTCATTCATGAAAACACAACGATCCAAGCCAGTGGAATCCTGTATTCTAATTTAAAGTGGATTTATAATTTTGCGAATAGATCATTTTAAAAAAACCACACAAATTCTAAACAATCTAAACAGATCATTAGAAACAGAAAGATACATAGAAAACTTACTTTCATTTTAGCTTCAATCCATTTCATATTAGTTGCAGCTGAAGTAGAAAAAGAGATTATAAAATGAAAAGTTGTTCTGTTTTTAAGATAAGGTTAATCAGATATTTTTAGTTTAGCTTTCACTCCCTTATTTATAATTAAGAAATCATCCTACCTATTCAAGTCCAATGGACCTGCCCATCAGCTCCTTATTAAGAAGGAGCTATAAAGGTAAAGGTAAAGGTTCCCCCGCACATGTGTGCTAGTCGTTTCCGACTCTAGGGGCCTGCTCATCTTCATTTCAAAGCCGAAGAGCCAGCGCTTGTCTGAGGACGTCTCCGTGGTCATGTGGCCGGCATGACTAGACGCCAAAGGCGCACCGAACGCTGTTACCTTCCCACCGTAGTGGTCTCTATTTTTCTACTTGCATTTTTATGTGCTTTCGAACTGCTAGGTTGGCAGAAGCTGGAACGAGTAACAGGTGCTCACTCTGTTACACGGCACTCGGGATTCGACCCGCCAAACTGCCAACCATCTGATCGACAAGCTCAGCGTCCTAACCCACTGAGCCACTGCGTCCCTAAGAAGGAGCTATACGTTCTACTTATTTAATGATTCTGGATACTTCGAAGAAAGCTTTCCCCAACCTGGTACTACTCAAATGTATTGGAAGAAGTATCAGAACTCCTAGCTGGAAGACATGTGATTGTAGATAGAGATATAAACCACATAATGCTACCATATATGAATAAATAAAGGCAGAAACAATTCAAGGGTATATGTGAAGTATAGACTTATTCTATCCTGCATTCACTTTAACGGGAAGCTATAAGAGCAGGAGGAAGCTAAGATATCATTTTATAAAATATGAACATCGAAAGAATAATAGACAAATAACTCAATAACTAGTGCCAAGAGTGTTTGATACCTCATGATATAGATTCATAGAACCATTTAAAAACTGCACAACTTTAGAAAAAATTGGAGTCATATTGCCACTTTTTTCTTGCTCTTTGATCTGGGCAATTGTGCTCCTTGGAGATCAGGAAAAGCTGTCAAATCAGCTTGCAATAAGAAATGATAAGGCACAGGGAACATGCCACTTAATGTATCATTCCCAAATTGTTGGGCAAAGTGCAATAGTTACTTTTCAAAACGATTTCTAATCTATTTTTGCCCAAGAAAAGCTGTATTTTTTCATCAACATAGTTTTCACAACTGTCCAAAGTTAAAGAGGATTAAATGTAACAGAAAGACTGAACACCAAAATATATGCTTCAACATCTATCATCAGATTCATGCATTGCAAATAAAAACGGCAAGTAATCAGATCATTTGTTTGTAAAGTAAATGACTTACACCAAATTACAATATCATAATCTTCATAAGCAGATGTCAGAAACTCATGAAGGTAGGGCCTCATCAGCTCAATTCCTGTTTCTGCGCATGACCTGTGATCTGAGAAGAAAGTCATCTGATTCATTTGATTCAGTTCAAATTTCCTTTGAACATCATCCCCATGGAGTAACACTCTGACCTCAGCTAGTTGCAAACTGTCCAGTGCTGTTGACCTGTGGTTTTTGTTTTTTTGTTTTTAAAAAGCCTAAAATACTACAAATCAGAGCTTTCCAGAGAAGGGAAATCAGGAAAAAATCCACTCTCTCATCTCCATACCAGCTGATAGGTACAGTGAGGGAAAACGAATTGTATGTTTGCCCACTGACAAAGAAATAATCAGTCTATAATTTTAATGGTAGGTTTATTTTAGTTTAACAGTGAGAAACAGAATAACAACCAAAAAAAATCCAGAAAAAGGCATTTCAAAAAAGTTATAAATTGATCTGCATTTTAATGAGTGAAATAAGTATTAGATCCCCTATCAATCAGCAAGATTTCTGGCTCCCAGGTGTCTTTTATACAGGTAACGAGCTAAGATTAGGAGGACTCTCTTAAAAATCTCAGTTTGTTATACGTATAAAAGACACCTGTCCACAGAAGCAGTCAATCAATCAGATCCCAAACCCTCCAGCATGGCCAAGACCAAAGAGCTGTCCAAGGATGTCAGGGACCTACACAAGGATGAAATGGGCTACAAGACTATCACCAAGCAGTTTATTGAGAAGGTGACAACAGTTGGTGCGATTATTACAAAATAACTGTCAATCTCCCTTAATAGCCTTAGAATAAGCAGTGTCTTCTCCTGCAGTACTAGCCTAAAGTAGTTTAAGGCAAAACACCACCTCCTCACTTTAACTTCAATTTAGAGTGAAACTAAATTGCTCTATACAAGCCTAAGAATGATTTGTTTTTATATATAACTGCAGTCAGACTACTATAAGCTTAAAAGTGGAAAAGTTCAATACCTACAATGGAGGAAGGTTGATGAAGATATTGGAACTGGTCTGGCAATTAATGCATCAGACTACAATGCAGACCAGGGTTAGAGTGCGAATTCTAGCCCTAACCAAGGCTGAAAGCCAGCTGGGTGATTTTGGACACACACTCAGCCAAACTCGCCTTTCAGGGTTGTAGTAGTAGGGATAATAGAAGGAAGAAAGGAAGGAATATTAGGTATCTTCACCAACTTTGTGTCATTTATAAAAATAATAAAGGCAGAACAAAAAATCTAAAAAATAACCCTTACAGAGATGGCTAAATTAACTTCACTGCTTAGAGAGAAAACATATTTAGGACTGAGTGGAATCCTTTAGAGATTTGCTGCATAAAATGGAAAAAAAATGAACTTGTGGTTTGCCTGAGTAGAAAAAAAATGGAGAATGGAGAAGAATGAGCTTTTTGTGTACAGTAAGAGATTATTTGATAGTTTTACTTATATTTGCTGCAAAGGAACCTGGAAGATTTTTCTTTCTATTTTGTTTTCATTCTTCCTACATTTTTTCTTTCTCTGTTTAATGTTCTTTGGAAAAAAATTAAAAAAATAAGATGATTCCACAATATACAATTCAACAAATACAATCACCACCTTGCAGACATGACACTACCAAATTGCTAAATCAGATTTCAATAACCTGGGGATCAACATTAGGCCTAAGTGATGAGTTGTTTTTCAGCTTCCTTTTTTTTTTTTTACATATGCTACCATCAGCACAGATTCTTCTTAGCTTAAGCTCTATTTGTTACATCTAAAACAGGGAACTAAACTTCACCTGAAACCACAATCTGTACACATTGTTCCAACCGACCTACTGATTTCACATTTTTGTTTACATCTGAATTTAAATATAACTTAAATCAAAGCTATCTCATAGAGAATTATAATGCTTACCGTGAAATGTTTTATGTTAAATTACTGTTATCAGTGTTTTCCCCGTAAGTTATAAAGAGTAAGCGTACACTGAAAAACATGACTGCAACCGATCGACTGCCTGCTTGTTTTCATGTTCAACATTTTATCTTTAAAGCCTTGACCCATAAAGAACTGACCATATGTATACCATACAATTAGCCTTCGAGAACATATTTTACAGCTGGGGATTAAGAGTCTTTGGATTAGCAGGTAACAGAAAATGAAATATTTTCATAATCAACTTGACTTATTGAACTTGTTTCACTTAAATATGTTTATATTCCCCTCACTGGTGGTTTTTCAAAAGATGCTGTAAATGTTTTGTCTCATGTTGCTTACTGTCTTATGGTTTTACGCTGCCATCATGATCTGCCTGCTACTATTCAAACTATTATTATTTGAGATATAATTATTGTTGTAAAGCATGCCTTAAGAGCTATAAAGAATATAATAAAAGTAATACAGAGTCAGGATATACAATATTAAACAGCAAGGAACAGTTTCAACCTAAGGTTAATGACTTACCAAACAATGTGTAATCAACATCGAGAACCAACAATTTCTTCCCTTCTCTTGGAGGATTCAGTATTTCTATTTTGTAGTCCTTAACTCTGCGGGAGATTTTCAGCAGATTCTCCTCCCTAAACACAAACAATATAAGCATCATGTAGTTGTAGTTTCTTTAGCTAGTCATTCACTTATTACTCTACACAGTGACTCACCGATTTTCTACTTCAACAACTTCCTCTTCAATATCAAAATCATTCACTACATCTTCATTATCAGGAGGTGGCCCAAGGACATCTTCCTATAATGAAGGTAATTTTTTAAACAAATTAGCACAGAGATAGTCACATGTTTGCCTAATTTGGTGGATTAGCCAAAGCCCAGAACAATGACTGCTAGATAGCTATTCATACTATAGAAATTAACAGAGAGTAAATATGGTTGGAAAAGGGACACGGTGGCTCAGTGGGTTAGGACGCTGAGCTTGTCGATCAGATGGTTGGCAGTTTGGCGGGTCAAATCCCGAGTGCCGCATAGCGGAGTGAGCGTGTTACTCGTCCCAGCTTCTGCCAACCTAGCAGTTTGAAAGCATGTAAAAATGCAAGTAAAAAAATAGGGACCACTACGGTGGGAAGGTAACAGCGTTCTGTGTCCCTTTGGCATCTAGTCATGCCGGCCACATGACCACGGAGACGTCCTCGGACAAGCGCTGGCTCTTCGGCTTTGAAACGGAGATGAGCACCGGCCCTTAGAGTTGGAAATGACAAGCACGCATGTGCGGGGGAACCTTTACCTTTTAAATATGGTTGAATGAATTGATAGACACTATGCTCACAGGACATCGGCAGCTGCCATTAAATTAAAGGCTACTGCCAACAACAAAAAGAACATGGAAATAAAATGGAAAGCAAATGGTACTGTATTCCATAAGTTCACATGATACATACAAATCCTGCATTTGAAATAATACATTTGGTCCATTAATATGTATTGTGCAAAAGCAAATACTTGCACAAAGGGCCACCCAGAAAGTTTTCACAAAAGCAGGCTCCTTACATCATTTTAACATGATTTTCGATTATTAAATTTTAGTGAGTTTTATAGCCATTAGAAATTGGTTTCTGTGTTTTAATAGAGCAATAAGGTATTTTACCAAACTTTCCTCACGAGTCCCCATCATCATGATTTTCGTATTTGGTTTCAATTTCAATGATCCAAGCTTCACATCATTTTCTGCTGGCTTGCCTGCAATATAAACAGATTAGACTTCCTAAGTAACATTGTGCAATTTCCTCATTTATTCTGCATGACATTTTTGAATCACTGAAACATTAAGCTCAAGGAAGGAAAATAATAATAATAATAATAATAATAATAATAATAATAATAATAATAATAA
>JAKJMR010000081.1:140740-203706 GCA_024449315.1 Daboia siamensis
CTAACTGTCAGGAAGTTTCTCCTTAGTTCTAGGTTGCTTCTCTCCTTGACTAGTTTCCATCCGTTGCTTCTTGTCCTGCTTTCAGGTGCTTTGGAGAATAGCTTGACTCCCTCTTCTTTGTGGAGCCCCTGAGATATCCCTTTAACCATATAAAACAAATCAGTGTTGACCAAATTCTTACTATATAACTTCTTCTATGACTGAAAGATGCCCAGAGTTACCCTGAGGAAAGATTAGTAGCTTATCTATATCTATCTATCTATTTACTTTTCTGCTATGCATGCTGGAAAGGCTTCAATAAATCAGTAAGAATTCTCTTGGCTGCTTCAGCTTGGTATTTATTTTATTTCATTCAGACAAGAAACATTTTTCTTTTCAAATAAGAACAACGTCTAAAGAACTGCTAGGGCTTACACCCTGAGCAGCTTCCACTCGTTTTTCCTAGGTAGCTGAAAACCCTGTTAGCTTATACTTTAGTCCTTTGTGTAATGATATTAAAACTACTGCAGTCACAACTAATACAAACATTGTAGAAAATTAAGAACAAACTGTACAATAAAATACAATATATTTTCATTTTTTTCTACTAATGCAGGTAACTAATTGTGTGTTTGTGGTTTTGAACTCTAATCCTGACCATTACAGCTAAACTGCAATGGTGGTTGTTTTACACATTTTGGTTTCTTTGAATGCTGAAAGCAATTTATTCATTAACTGGAATGACTGCCCAACTCACAAGCATGACCATGGAGTGGAGGCAAAGTAGCTAAGATGAATACTCATGCCCCAACACTGGCTTAGCAGTTTGCTGACCCTGATCTGCCATTCGTGGAGCTACTAGCTCAACTTGCGTCTCACTTGTACTGTGCACTCAGGGATGGCCCTGCCCCATCTATCACATTTCCAAATCTTACTAGGACTCCAAGTGTAAATAATACTCTGAAAGAGTAGACGTTGTACAGTGATTAAGTGCTTGACAAAAATCAGGGAAACCTAGGTTCAAATTTAACCATGAAAACTCATTGAGTAACCATGAGCTAATCAATGTCTCTCAGTCTAATCTGCTTCACAGGAATGTTGTAGAAAACAGATTAAGGAAAATATACACTGCCTTAAGTTCATAAAGTAAAAAAGGGATGTCACTCTAACACACATACACACACACACATATATATATATGTATATATATGTGTAAATTGGTTTTTGCTAACAAAGAATTAAAGGGAGACTGATATGCATTTCAAACTTATTTGTTTTCGTCAGTCAGCCATACCCTTCTGAGATTCGAACCTGGGCTGATTGCACATTAGGCAGTTGTTTTTACCTCTAGACCACAGATTCTCTCTCACTTTGTTAGCTGAGAAGCAAGGGGGATAGGTGTCAAATGCTTGTTAACTATTTTTTCTTTGTTAGCAAAAACCAATTTACACAAATATGATCTGTCACCAGTGGTGACTACTGCCTGTTCGATGGCCTTCGGTTAGGCTGAGACAGGAAATAAGATTTGTCCCATGTTTGGGGCCTAGCAAGGTAATCTAAAAATAGTTAACAAGCATTTGACACATGTATATATATGTGTGTGTATATATATATATATATATATATATATATATATATATATATGTATATGTATATGTGTATATATATATGTGTATATATATATATATATATATATATATTATATATAATAATAATAATATATAATAATATATATATATATTAATGTCTGTTAAATATTCAGATTACCTTGCTAGGCCCCAAACATGGGACAAATCTTATTTTCTGTTTCAGCCCAACCCAGGGCCATTCACTGTTTCAGGTTGCTGACCCCCGTCCTAGACATAAGGTTTTCTTTTTAATCTGCTGGATAGATACATTGTTTCTAACCCTTTAACATGCTACAACTGTATTCCGTTTATTTTTTTCATAAATGAATATGTCAGCATTAGAAAGCAAACTCCCTTGAAAACAAATGGATAAATGTGTGTGTATTCCTTGATTTACAACAGATCATTTAGTGACCGTTCAAAGCTACAACAGCACTGAAAAAGTGACTTACGACCATTTTTCACTTATGACCATTGCAGCATTCCCATGGTTGTGTGATTCACATTAGGATGCTTGACAACTGGTTCATATTTATGACATTTGCATTGCCCCAAGTTTATGTGACAACCTTTTGTGACCTTCTGACAAAGTCAATGGGAAAGCCAGATTCACTTATCAACCATGTTACTAACTTAACTTCAGTGATTCACTTAACAAATGTGGCAAGAAAAGTCATAAAATGGGACAAAACTCACTTAACAAATTTCTCACTTAGCAACATAAATTTTGGGCTCAATTGTGGTCGTTAGTCAAGGACTACCTGTACATCACATGACATACAGAACACATAAAATTAGTTGAATATTCAACATCTATACATTAATATATCACTAGAATGCTCTGCTAAAGAGGATGGACAACTGTTGACTGCACAAGCCTGATATCAGTCTGCTTCTTGTACAGGGTGCTAGGGATAAACCTTAGATACTAGGGTCTATGTTGTATTTTTTAAGAAGTGCTTTCACATTTAGTCATTTAAACAACCAGTACTATCACAACTACTTCACTTAAGAAAGAGACAAAGATTACCTTTTACTTTAAGTCCCAGAAGTTTTTGGCGTTCTGGTAGCACTCCTGTAAGTCCTTTGAGTGATTGCTTGAGATCCAACACTGTGTCCTCTTCTGACAAGGTGGTTATTAAAAATTCTTGCCCACCCCATTTTATAATGAGAGACACGGCCATATTTGTAACATATGTTTAAAACAATCCTGTGAAAAAGCAAAAGAAATATAGAAAAAAAAAGATCAGACAATTCCAGATTTCTAAACTTTTTTAGATATAATAGGAAAAACAACCTAAATATTTAAACTTGAGTGTCATCCTCAACACACTTAATGGGACTTGCTTCTCAATACATGCCGTATATATCTGATGGCACTGTAACAAATCTAGGACATTATTTTTTCAATACTTTACAAACTTCTATATTCTCTTTTACACAATACTTTTCTAATAACTTTAATAAAATAGACTCCTAAGAAAGTATGCATAACAGGTATTTAGAAATTGAAGGAGAAAAAGTGTTAAGAGAAAACAGCACAACCACACTGCTTCTATACCAGGGGTCAGCAACCTGAAACAGTGAAAGAGCCACTTAGAACCGGTTCCCTCACAAAAGGAAAAACTGGGAGCCGCAAAAAATGTGTGCACATGCGCATACATGCGCACATGCGCAGAACAGGGTTTGACTGAAGAGTGGAGCCAAGGCGAGATATGCACCTACCCTGCATATTTGAATTGATTGGTTGAACTTTTTTAGTCCCACTTTTTTTGGGGGGGGGACTGCACATGGCAGAGGACTGGGAGCCACAGGAGACGGCTGGAAGAGCCGCATGCGGCTCCAGAGCTGCGGGTTGCAGACCTGTGTTCTATACAGATCAACAGATCAGCAAAGCATGCAATGCATTCAAATCTCTAGAAGAGAGCTTTATATATACCTATAAAATCAGCACCATACGGAAAAATTACTCTCAATTTAATAATTCTTTAACAAAGAATAATATATTTCACAGACAGACCAGCCCACCCCTTGCCTAAATAACTACTGGAATCTGATTCAAGCAAACGAAGGCTCAACAATTTACAAGAGAGAAAAAGCATCTGCTTTCATCTATTTTCATACTTCTCTCTGTTTAACCCTACTGTCAACTTCAACAAATTATCAACGTGGTGGTTTTATAGAAAGATGCTTCCCGTATCAGTCTGCTTATGCACGGAATAACAACAGCGTTAAGAGCCGGTAGTCCTTAAGCCCAACCCGCGCTAGATTTGTCCCTTTTCTCGGCCAGCGGAAAGCGCACGCCGCGGCGTAGAAGTTTACAAGACAGATCCCATCAGCCGAGTCAGGGCACGTTAACTCAGCCAGACACCAGAACTGCAGCGAGCCTAATTTCCGAAGACTACCTGGCAGCTTCAGACGCCCCTCGGGATCTGCGCGGAGGGAGCAAATCCACCTGCAGATCGGGAGCATGTAGGATGCAGAGCGCTCCCTGCCCGCAAAGGTTACCCTTCCTGCCCTTTCCTGAATGCGGGGGGGTGGGCGGCTCTTGCCCTTCAGGAATGGCTGATTACCGGAGGCAGCTCCATCGGGCACCCGCGCAACCAAAGAAAGGACCAGAACCGGCGGCTACCCTACCTCGCTTCTAAGCGACCGCCCCGACAACCAGACCCCGGCAGCCAGGGCCCTCACGAACCGGAAGTACTTTCAGAAGCAGGAGGCTGGAAACGCAGAGACAAGAAAAGAAGAGGGAGCCCTCGGAGACTTGCGCGTGGGACTTCCGAGTTTCAGTTTCGGGAGCCTCTTTTCCTTTGAAGAAGCGACCGCTGCTCAGAGAAGTTAGGAAAGAAATTTGTTGGTGAAGAAAAAGAGTGGAGCTCTCAGTTGATTCATTGTGTGTGAAGCAGTTTATTTTTATTATATGGATATGTTTATTTTAACGTGCATTTATTATACTGGAGCTCTCTCTCTCCCACACAACTCAGAGAGAGAGAAGGGGGGGGGGGGTGTAAGTGTAATTATAAATAAAAGGGTATGTTGGTATGAATTTTAAATTGTTGAAGGTGGTATGAAGTTAGGTAGAGATGATTTAGGGACGCGGTGGCTCAGTGGGTTAAGACGCTGAGCTTGTCGATCAGAAGATCGGCAGTTCGGAGGGTCGAATCCCGAGTGCCGCGTAGCAGAGTGAGCGCCTGTTACTCGTCCCAGCTTCTGCCCACCTAGCAGTTCGAAAGCACGTAAAAATGCCAGTAGAAAAATAGGGACCACTCCGGTGGGAAGGTAACAGCGCTCCGTGCGCCTTTGGCGTCTAGTCATGCCAGCCACATGACCACGGAGAAGTCCTCGGACAAGCGCTGGCTCTTCGGCTTTGAAACGGAGATGAGCACCGGCCCCTAGAGTTGGAAACGACTAGCACGCATGTGCGGGGGAACCTTTACCTTTACCTAGAGATGATTTGCATAAAGGCGTGATAGAAGAATTGGAGACCCTTTGCAGAAGAAGGCATCAACATGGTGAATGAATGAGATCCAGAAGTAAAATCTTGTTTAGATGAAGAAAGTGGCCATGTCCTTATATGAAAAGGTCAGGAATACTTAGTGTTTTCCTGAGTTTGGTTTGATTTTCTTTGAGACTTGAGATTACACTAAGCCTATTTTAGATTTGCAGAACAATGGTTCCCATCTACAATGGCCGGGAAATCATGATATAAAACAGATTTTTCTTCAGGTTATTAATATTTAGTGCTTTCCCAAATAAGTATGAAAGCCAGGTTTGCCCCACAAGAACAGATATGAAATTGCTTTTTGGTCAGTATTGGTGAGATTAACTGGACAGGCAATGATTTCTAAATAATCTTCAAAAGCAACTTTATGGCTCTTGACAGTAGTAAGGGATGAAAGATTGTTACCTTAGAGAATATTCAGCTGGTATACCATACCTAGTTGGAAAATACAATGAACAGTTTGTTCATCTACAGCAAGATCAACAGATTTTTCAGCTTGTCTTTTTTGTTTGTACTGGACTTTTGCACCAAGAAAGAGAATCCTGGTTCTCTGGAATTCCAAAATTCAAAAGTATAACTTTCAATCTATACCAACTTATACAACAATGTATAAACTTAAACCTAGCACTGAAGGTTTGAGGAAACAAAAGGTTTTGCCTTGGCTCCTTGTATGCAGTCACCTTGAAAGAATTTCAGCATGAATGGGGAGATCTTAAAACATTTTATGAACTAAAAACTGTATACAACATATACATTCTGTGTAGGAATAATTGTGAATTCAGTCTTGTGCATGAATATGCCAGTAGTGAAAGGTGCAGAGGCATTGGCATGATCAAAGACTCATCAAAATGGGAACAGCAGGGTTGTGCCTTCATGACATCTTTTGTATGTGCACCACACTGCTTTTGTTACTTCCCACCTCCAATTATTTTTCAAGGTAAATACAAGCGAATATGGGCCTTTTCAAAGAATGAAATATTAATTTTTAGAGTAGCAAGTGTTTTTTTTTTCTTTGCTTAGCAATGAATGAGACAATATTGAAGATTTCAAGTACTTTTTTTTTGAAATGTTAATCAAGGATGTCATGAATAAGTAAACTAGCAAATAGATTACTGGGATTCCTAAGTATATTATGCTAACAAATTGGTTGATACTTTTTCATATGGTTGTTTCATTTCTAACAAAATTAAAGGCTGTCTTAATTGGTCAAATAGCTTGTTATAGTATGATGTTTGTAGCAAGCTGAAAGCATGCATTCTGAGATTAGCTTTGCTGAGTTTGAGATGACGAAACAATCAGTTGCAAATTTATTTGCAATATTGGTGTATTTGTCTGAATTTGCTTTCCATATTCTATGCTGAAGTTCTGAAATCTTATTAGGGTGGGGTTTTTTTTTAGAATAAATAGTAGAAATGTTATATTCCTTCAGGCTGGACTTACTCTGTAAGTGGTTGGCACCAAAAGGATGTGACTTGGCTAAAATTAGCCAGCTGGCTTTTCTGGTTAAGGTAAGTAGAATTCAGGTTTTACTACTAGTAGTTCAGCTCCTTCACCACTAGGCCACACTGACTTTCGTAAATACTATAAAAATCTTATATAAATAAGTACATATTTGTTTTGTGGATATGATTATGGTATCTCCTTGTGGACACAGGGGTACAGGCAATTTTTTGGAGGAATTCCTGTTCAAAAGTACCATAGAAATATAGAAAATTGATGGCAGAAAAAGACTAGTGGTCCTTGAATCTGCACTTTGAGATTTTTTGTTTTTTAAAATTTATATATTTTTAATTTTTATTTATTTTATCTTTTGATTTTTTATGTATGGACATGTTTAAACTGGAAGTTGGTTCCAAGCTTCCATTATTCTTTCTGTGAAGTAATACTTTCTAATATTACTTTTGAACTTCCCTCCTGTCAGTTTGACATTATGTCTCCACGTTCTTGATTTTTGCTTACTATTTTGCTGGAATTGGGTATGTGTAGCTTAACGAAGAGAAGGGTGAAGGGTGACATGACAGCAGTGTTCCAATATCTCAGGGGCTGCCACAAAGAAGAGGGAGTCAAGCTATTCTCCAAAGCACCTGAAAGCAGGACGAGAAGCAATGGATGGAAACTAATCAAGGAGAGAAGCAACCTAGAACTAAGGAGAAACTTCCTGACAGTTAGAACAATTAACCAGTGGAACAATCTGCCTCCAGAAGTGGTGAATGCTCCAACACTGGAAGTTTTCAAGAAGAGACTGGCCAGCCATTTGCCTGAAATGGTATAGGGTTTCCTGCCTGAGCAGGGGATTGGACTAGATGACCTCCAAGGTCCCTTCCAACTTATTATTATTAATACTATCTTTTGAACCTTATTTACACCCTTAATATATTTAAAGGATTCAGTCATGTTACTCTTTTCCCTTGTGTTCTGCAGGCTATACATAATCAGTTCCTCCTGATACATTCTGTCCCTCAGACCTTGCACCATTTTTGCCCATCTCTGGACTTGCTCAAACTTATCAATATCTTTTTTTTAAAGTAGGGTCTCCATAATTGGACACAGTATTCCAAATGGGGTTTGACTAAATCCTATATAAGCAGAACTTGGACCTCCTTTTCCCTGTTGGTGATCCCTCTAGTGATGCATCCCAGAATTTTGTTTGTCATCTGTAGGAGTTCCACATACCACAAACCCCCATTATGTTCAATTATGTTTACTGGTTTGCTACCTGAAACAAGGTTTGTTTCTAAATTTGAACATTGGAAGTTTAGTGCAAAGAAACTCACATTTTTCAAAATTCTCTCTGCTAGAATTTTTCTCAAAAAAGCGAGTGAAGCAGAAGGGATGCTTTTGTTCTGAGATTTTAACTGCAGCATCCGAAATGTGCAATTAGTGAAACTGTGAAAGGTTCCCATGGAGATCATGACTTTATAGCCATTGAATTGGCCCAGTCAGTGGAATAATTTAAATTAATCCTTCAGACTGTAGATTATGTGACTAAATGAACATTTAATGCCATTTTGAAGACCTCAAGGCAGAATGTTCATTTGACTATCGCCCCCCCTTTACTGTATCCTATACTAAATTTTTTTTTCATTGCCAGTGACCATGGAAGTAGGAATCTGAGAGAAGATTAATGCTATTAAATTAAATTTAAATCCATCAGATCATTTTAAATGCTGACATATGACATTTCAGATGGGGTTACTTCACAGTAGAATGCATAGAAATAAATCCCATTTCCATATATCTGATAAGTCAGATTTAGTTCTTAATGACTATGTATCCATGCATTAGCCACAATGGAGGAATTCTGACTCCTCGGAATTGTTTTAAAGCCTTTGGATCACTTGGTAATCTACCCTCCAAATACTAACCAAATCTGATCCTACTAAGACTTGTGGGATCACAGAAGATTCTGCTACTTATTCACATACACATCCTTAAAAATGATGTGTCAATTATGTCTAGGCAATTGATTCCATGAAGCATTGTATAATTTGCAACAATTTCTTATTCTTCTTGGAATAATTGCTTTTCCCTCAGAAACAAAAGTTCTCAACTTTTTCAAATTGACTTGGAATGTTGAAAAGTACATTTTTTATACAGTAAAGCTTTTTAAATTATAATTGCAGATTTTGGACCATCAAATGACCCTTTGAAATGCTTGGCAAGTTTTTTTAAAAAACATCTGCCTGGTTGTCCCATTGAAAGATTTATGTATTTCTGAGTCATAATGCTTTCCAGAAAGAAATTCTATCCAAATTATCTGTTTTTGGGAAAATATGAACTATCCTTGCAAAAAAAATTTTTTTTTATAATAAAGCTGTACAAATGCTATGTCAAGAAAACAGAGGTCATGGGAAATTAAACCCACAAAATTCTCTTTCCCCCATATTCAGGTACTATATATCCATATCCATAGACAGTTTAGTTAGTGGTTAGGGTATTGGACCAGAAATGGGGAAACCATCTAGTTCTAGTTCTCCTTTAGGTATGGAAGTCATCTGCGCCAGGCACACTCAGCCCTAGGAAAAAGTAGGCAATAGCAAAGAATTTCCAAAAATGTTGCTTAGAAAAGTACATGACTTGTCCCTTGTAACTAAAGCACTAAATGGATATAGTGATTAATGTATGTGTGTGTGTGTGTGTGTGTGTGTGTGTGTGTGTATATATATATATATATTATATAGGGGGGAGTAGGTAAGTGCATGGGTAAATACATACTTTCTTTTGACAGGAGGCAATAGAATTTCATTTTTAATGTGGGCCAGTGTGCTCATAGTAAAAAATTACAATAAAGGTCATCTTATCTTAAAATCCCTCTCTCTTCAGGTAATTAGAATTGTGTGTGGCTAAAACTATTAAGGTTCATCTGGCAAGATAATACTTACTGAGTGTTAAGTGGATTCATTAATTCCACAGGTAAGTGCTCATACTGGAACAAAGTGCTTGATATCAACAACTTTATTAGAAACATCCTACAACACTGCCAAATTACTAAGAGTGATTAATCTTAAACAGAGCAATAGCATTTACACTTATGCCAAAAGATATAAAGCTTCTTGGATGAGAAGCAAAATGTTCTCAAGGAAATACAAAATCCAACTGCCTTTTGAAAAAGGACTTTTGGTACAACCATGATCTGGATTAACTGAGTATCTCCATAGACATTTAGGCTTGTATCCCACCCAATAGCACTTTATAGCACTCTCTGGGTGGTTTACAATGTAAGCATTATTTGCATATTGCCAACAATTTGGCTCCTCATTTTACCAATCTGGGAAAGATGGAAGGCTGAGTCAACCTTAAGCCCTATCTGGATCGAACTCCAGGCTGTGGGCAGAGTAAAATATATAATTTCAGATACTCAAAAATGAATCACAATAACAGCTGTGATTTGTACCTAAGGCAAAGAAAGAGAACGATTAAAAATAAACTCCAAAATTATATTCTCAAATAGAGATTAAAAAACAACTGAGATCTGAAAGTGATTTTTTCTGAGACAACCAAAAGATTATCTTTACAATTCTTACGCTTCTGAAATTGCAATGTTTAACATACTTTCTTGGAAGTAAGGTTCACTGAACTCACTAGATTTTCATTCTGAGTAGCCTTTATAGGACTGCATTGCCAAATTAAGTTATCTTGGGGTAACTTGAAATGGCTGAGTAAATACAAATGTACTTTTCAAGTGGACAGTTATTTGAAGTTACAACTCCCAAAACATCTTAGGGAGATATTTACGAGAGTGAGATTCGAACAGCTTGACACAATGGTCAGATATGGGAGATTTCATGCTATACCGTACAATGAGCGTCTCTGCATTTGCGGAGCGGCAGAGGTAGAGGACCTGGCTCACATCCTATTTGACTGTTGTCTGTATAAGAGGGTGAGAGACAGGTATCTTGGTCTATATACCAAACGAATGACCCATTGTGATCCCCATATCAAAATAACTTATCTTATGTCTGGTCAGAACTTGAAAATAACATTTAACGTAGCACAGTATTTAAACAAAATGATCTGGTTAAGGTCTGCATATGTGGGACTGATTGGGGTAGATTGCAAGGGTGACTCCGAAATATAATGTTATCATATTTTATCTAAAATTATTGTACATTATTACAATTTCATTTTAGATTGTATTTTATTACTATTTCATCTTAAATTGTATTTTATTTTAATTCCATTTTAAATTGTATTTTATCAAATTCCATTTTGGATTGCTTTTATCAAGTTTTGCTGATGGTTTGTTGCTGGAACTTTGCACTTTGATATGGCCCAAGGGCTAATCAATAAAGTTGTTATTAAAGTTATCTTGGAAAATTTGCTAAGTACAGGCCATATAGATTTATAGATGGAAAGGACTGAAATCAATGGGTCAAGAAATCTCTAATGATAATCTAAACTTTCATCTATGTTGTCGGATGTGCTTCTTGAAATCTGAAAGCATTTTTGCTATTCACATATGAGATAACTTAAATCAGAGCAAATTATGTGGAACAATACATACTTTAATGTGAAGTTCTGGGCACATATCATACAGCACAGTTACCATAGAAAGACTGGATTACATTAAAACAGAAATCACAGATTTGTAATATAGCACTGTAATTTGTATCATACTGAATGTCATGGAAGATAATTATGTCTGCTAGAATGGGACATATATGCTTTGTCAGCAAATATATTCACGTCTATGAAGATACCCAATTTTACTCCAGGGCATCTACCCTTTCCAGATTATGGTTAGGCATGAGGGAAGATTCCTTTCTCCTCAGGCACAGAGTATTTTACTCCCATTTATGTTTACTTCCAAATAAACATTAACACTACTGAGGCTTTTGAACTTTGGTGCTGAAGAAAACTCCTGAGGATACCATGGGTAGCTGAGAAAGGAAACAAACGAATCAAGGAGCAAATCAATCCAGAGTTGTCACTTGAGGACAGATGACCAGACTCAGTTTTTCATACTTTGGACACGGGAGGCAAAGACATAATGTCTGGAACAGACTTTAAGTGCTGGGGAAAGTGGTAGGAAAGATAAGAGGCCGAGCAGCGGCAAGGTGGATGGCCCCGATTACAGAAGCGATGGGGTGCACCGTCGGAAGACCAGGTCCGGGATAGATCCTCCTGGAGAAAATCTACGAGTCATACCATCTATGGCACATATTCCACCCAAACTCACTACATTCAGAGTCACATAAATGGAGCAAGCTTTCGTAAAGCCACCCGGGCTTGGTTCCAAGCTCTGCCATTCCGAGTTTGCTTCTTCCACACGCAGTTACACCATCCATCCTTACTCGACCGAGGGCACCATTAAATAGCGTGCTTACTTCTTAGCAAAGGGAGGCTGGAATGAAGCGCTTGGAAACCCCGGCGCGGATCAAAGAGTTATGCCTGCCCTCGTAAAGATAAGGTGACCGGATTTGCAGCTCCGAACAGCTTTCCCGGGAACATGGCTGCCTCAGGCAGCGCTGGGGACTGGAAGGAGAGCCGCAAATGCCGCGCTCCCCAGGAGAGGGCGGCCCTCTTACGCTCGCCTCCCGCCACCGAGCAGCCAGCCACTTTGTCTCGGTGGCCCCGGAGCGCATGCGCTCTTCGCCGTTAGGGTAGGGGGCGGTGGAGGCTGCCCGATCTTGACGGTTGTTGGCTGAGCTGGAAGCGTGCAACGCAGGAGCTCGCGGGGGCCCCGGGCGCCCGTTAATGGAGAAGGAGGGCTTGTTTCGGGTCGGCTTTGTGGCCCTTAGCGGGTAGGCGGCGGCGGCAGCGGCAATGCTGCCCTGGAGGCGCGATCCGTTGCAGCCACGCCAGCGCAGGCCAGGCATGGTGCCGTAGCGGCTGTTGGAGGAACTGCGCCGAGGAGGAGGAGGAAGGAAAACGGGAGCGGACGGGCAAAGCAACCGGGACCCCGCTTCTCCAGCCCCGGCTGGGGTGAAGATCAATCGCACGGCCAGGTGAGAGATCCGCACGAACCAGCCGGGTCCGGATCCTCTCTCGCGGGAGATTTCTTTCTTAGGGCCCCCGTTGCTTCCGTTTTCTGCCCTTCCCCTGGTTTTGCTCCATCTCGGCGTTATCCTTCTTAGACCCTCGTCTTTCTCCGACCCCCGTCGTCGGGCTGCCTGTCAAGTTGGCTGACTTTCCCCGCTCCCCGGGCCCGCAGATCGCAAGCCTTCGGCAGCCTGGGGCCTTCTCCGCCCCTTCCCCCGCCAAACTCCCTGCTTGGCCAGTAAAATCGGTGGTCTCTCAAAAGGCCCAGGAAAATCCTTTTGCAATGTTGCAGCGCCCCCAGTTCCACCCCTTCCCCCCTTTTAATGAGGGGAGGGAAACCTCGTAACGTTGTCTCCCACCTACCCCCACCCCACTCACCCCGAAGGAATCCCCGTCGCTCCTTTCCTGCTGGGCAGGCGGCGTCGCCCGCCTTCAATTGGCAGCTAGCTGTGCTGGGGTTACTAGAGTTCAAACGCGATAGAGCTTTCCCCGGGACCCGAGACGAGGGGGGCGTTCTGCAACGCATTGATAAAACGTTAGGACTTTTGACATTGCATTCAGAGTCCGAGGCAAAGAACAGGGAAATTCCTCGATTCTGCACGGAAGTGGGACGGCGGCGGCGGGGGGGGAGGGAGAGACCGCGTGGGCTGGGAAGTCTTCGGTTTCTAAGGAAGAGATTGGACTCGCGCGAGGAGAGCCATCAATTAGGTTGATTTGAGGGGGTGGGGAGGTGTGTATTTGACCCTGGTTGTGATTTTTATTATGCATCACTTGTAGTGTTCTGTTTCCTTAAATGATAAAACCACTAGTTTATGAAATCTGAAAGTTGGTGAAAGAAATAAAAGCCATATCCAAGTCAACCAAGGTTTCCAGATCTAGGATTGGGACAAAAGGCTTCCATTTGTTGATGACTGGCCATAGTTGGGAGTTTTACCGTCAGTAAATTCCCTTCCTTTTAAAAAACGTTCCTATTATGTGCAGAAAGTCTACAAGGAAGTGGAGAAGTTCAATTATTTTAGAAAGCGAATGCTTATGGGGAAAAATGCTTTGTTGGAGGGCCTCTGCCTGCTGCTCTTGATAGATCAATTCTGTTAAGCACTTTTTCTTCTCCAAAATTGAAACCTCTAATTCTCTTTTTTTAAAAAAAAAAAATCCACTTGAGGCCATTTACTTCAGTTTACTGAGTTTATGTGGTGAGGCAGATAGCTACGGAAAGCTTTCCTCAAATTAGGTATTATCTTTTTTTCCTGGCAAGAACCGAAGAATCATGTGCTAATGAGTGAGTTGAACTGGTTTAAAGGAAAATGTGATGTTCTAGTAATTCCATGAACTGTATTAGAAAACACAAAGAAGGGGTAGCCAGTAGTTCAAATTTCTTTTAATTGAAGTAGACTTCAGAACAGAATTTAAAAGTGACCCAGATATAGTTTGGCTTTTGTTTTTACTGATTATGTTTGATACTGTTAACATTTCCCCATTTTCTCTTCTAAATATACAACAGTTAATACATGTTAAGTTCTCCCCTTTTAACTTTAGATATGCAAAACTGCAATCTTAGATTTACTATCTTGGAAACAACAGGATGCACTACAAAAATTTGAGCTGTAAATGATATCTTGAACTTATTTGGAAGTAACTGCTGCTACGCAAATTTACAGAACGTGCGCAAAAGTGCAATAAGACAAATTATCATTGAACTTTTTGCCATTTTTGTTCATTGCATTTATGTTATGGCTTTTTCTGAACTCTCTAGGCCAAAGAATGAAGGTCTTATCTAAATTTATTTCATATCAGCTACCCTGTAAAGTAGGCTGAGCTAAGAAAGAGAAAATGACGAGCCTAAAATCATTTGGTGAGCCCAGTAGTGGAGTAGAGATCTGAATCTCGGTTTCCTCTTCTCAAGAGTAATAGTCTTTAACCAATTAAAACACAAATTTTATGTTTGTAACTGTGTTTGGGGATATGACCTCTAGTTTGCTTGAGTCTCAAAAGCAAGAATCACTAATAGTTTTACTATAGTTGTTGATTTTCTTATGGGAATGGTTGCTTGCAAAGGTCCTGTGTTATAATGAGCAGAAATTTTTTCAGCTGCAGTTCTACCTAAAATAGTGGGGAAGCTCCTTGTTTGCTACAATTCTACTTCTTTTATAGCTGTTTGGGGCATAACAACCTTGCTGGAGAAAAGTAATATAAGGGGGAAATAAAATAGAATAAAACAACAAATATATAAAAACAGTAATTATAAAAATATAAAAAGCAGTATTTAAAATTATAATATTAAAAGTTTGAAATGTACAAACCATACACAGAGAGTGAATATATCAACTACGCTGGAGCAGTCTAAGAACATCTCTGGTTCCCTGGGACCCTGAGGTCTAGTGACATAACCAGGTCTTGGGACAGTGCTTTTTTTGTCATAGAGTGCACCAGAACAGAGTTCCGGCACCTTTTTTTCACTGGATTTTTTTTAAAATTTCCATTTATATCCCGCCCTTCTCCGAAGACTCAGGGCGGCTTACAAGCTTAGCAGTAGCCTTCATTCTATGTATATGCCTGCTTATTAGGGCTTTCACACACACCCCAAGCGGCATTATTACAAAGTCAGCTTATTGCCCCCAACAATCTGGGTCCTCATTTTACCTACCTCGGAAGGATGGAAGGCTGAGTCAACCTTGAGCCTGGTGGGATGCGAACCTGCACTAATTGCAGGCAGCTGGTGTTACTTAAGGAGGCATTAGCCCACTGCTCCACCAAGGCTCATTTTCCATGTTTTAAAAGTAACTTTTTAAAATTTGATGTTTGGTCCATGTGGACTTGAATCTCCCTGTTGAGCGTAGCAGGTCAGCTACGGTGCTTGTGTGTTGATGCATGCATACTTTGTGTTGGTTGTGATGGCGTTCGGCTTGTGGCACTGCCCGGCTTGTGATTGGTCATGTGGTCACACGCTGAGTGCTTACTGCAGGCAGCGACTGTTATGTTTTGTTACACAACTGACGTGTGTGTGTGTACAGTGATTGACTACATGCGAAAGGTAAATATTTTAAAAAATCATTGGTGAATTGAAAATCTTTTTTTAATTTTTAGTGTAAAATTTATGAACATTAGCCTTAAATACAATAAATTAAATTTATGTTAAGAACTGAATATATAATTTTTTAAATAAAAGATTAACAAGATGAGTTCTGACATCTTTCGTCTTATAAAAAAAAGCACTGTCTTGGGGGATGTCCAGAATGTTAACAAAGATGATTTTGGGTAGGTGCTACAAGCAGAAAAACTCACATCCAAATGTAAGCTCTAACATACTAAAATTATGTAGCAACCAACATAAGAAGGTGGTTAATTTCCTAGACCAGGCAAAAAAACCCCTTTGGATAGCACCTTTCTCATGTTCATTTTCCCTCTCCTTGTACATTGACATTTTACAAATCTAACATGGGGGTTGAAATGTCCTAACCAGCTTTCTGTCACTGGATAGAGGCTACCTAACTAAAATCCCTGGGGATCCAAACTGCTTCAGTTTTTTAACCAGCAAGGTGAAATGCTGCTGTAGCTTTGGAATTATCATAATAATCTGAGAAGTGATAGCATCTTTTGTGGATTTCTGGTTAGGGGGTAAATTTCCCAAGTCAATTTATTTACTTAGGGTTGCTTTCAAGAGCCTTGGTGGAGCAGTAGACTAATGCCTCCTTAAATAACACCAGCTGCTTGCAATTAGTGCAGGTTCGCATCCCACCAGGCTCAAGGTTGACTCAGCTTTCCATCCTTCCGAGGTAGGTAAAATGAGGACCCAGATTGTTGGGGGCAATAAGCTGACTTTGTAAAAATGCCACTGGGGGGGGGGCGCGAAAGCGTTAATAAGCAGGCATATACATAGAATGAAGGCTATTGCTAAGCACATTGTGCTTTAGATTGTAAGCTGCCCTGAGTCTTCGGAGAAGGGCGGGATATAAATGGGATTAAAAAAAAAGTAGAATCCATCATGTGGCAAAAAGGTTGGACAGAGTTAGTTGGAGCTTAAATATCAAAGACCCTGTCACAATGGAGGCCCAATCACACACACACACCCTTATATTTGCTGAAATAATTCATTTCATTCTTCTAGATCTGAACATGGTAGGGTGTGCCTCCTTTTGGAAGCACTGTAAGCAGTAGTATAGCAAAAGAGTCTTGGCAAACAGTAATCCATTTTAGTTTTATTAGAAAATGATTCCTTATTGTTAAAGTATTATGCTAAATAGCTGCTTATAAATGCTTTTTGATTATCTGTCAAGAAGTTGTCGTACATTATTCTGTGAACTATGCATTGAGTTTGGTTTGTTTAATAATGTTTCTTTAGTAGCTAAACATTGTATTATTATATCTTCTTTCTTTTTATGTTTTGTACTGCCCAGAACAACCTTACTCTATTACATGTTTCTATTTCATTTCAGTCAGTTAAGTAAACCATAGTAGCTACACCTGGCAAAAGGTAGTAAATGGGCAGAATCTTGCAGGTTTTTGAACTGTTTCAACAGGCATCTTCTTATTTGCTTTCTTGCACTGCAGAAGTTCACCAGATTAGCTTTTGAGTTCTATTTGTTCTGTTGACAGAAAAAAACCTGCTCTAAAATAAGTTGTGAGCCAGTTTAGTAGCACTATTATTTATGATGTTTAAAACAATTTGCACATGTCAGCAAAATAGTGCTGGATAGTTTGGTTTTCTCAAAAGGTTCCAGGTAAGAATACAAAAAACTTGTCTTGGATGCTAGAATAGCTGGCAATAAATATTAACAAACATACATTATATTTGAAGACAATGAAGATTTATTAAGAAATGCATAAGATAGGAAATTCCCACTTCTTTTTAAATTACTTATTGAAGACAGAGAAAGAAGAAAGGGAAAAGTTCCCTTTTTCTCTTAAACGTGAAGATAATTTAACAAACAATGGGCCAGGGGAGAGATGGATACAGGAACAGTGTGTTAAGACCTTCATTTTTCTCTCTTCATTTGCAATAGTGGGACAAAGAAAACATGCAGTCCCCAGAAATATGTTTTACTAAAGGATGGATAAAATAAATTGATAAACATTTACTGCACCATGAAATTAACTTTGCTATCACAAAATCTGTGATGGCTTCCAGTTTAGCTGGCTTCAAAGAGGGATCAGACCTATTTATGTAAGTCAGGGGATCGATGTCTCTTAGCCTTGATGGCAATGTGACTTCCCCTGAAGACCATCCTCTGAGAGCATGGTGGGCTCACTTGTGCAATTGGTCGGCCACTATGAGAACAAAATACTGGACTATTTGGGCCAAGTATCAAATCCAGCAGAGCTCTGCTTTCTTATGTTCCAATGTTTGAAAAGAGAAGTGGCAATTGTATTTGAAGTTGTAAGTAAAGTTTTTGTAAATATAAAATTTATTTATCAGTTTGACATAAAACCAAAAGGGAATGGGAGGTGGGGTGGGATGCGGTGGGGTGGGGTGGGGTAGGGTGGAATGGAATGGAATGGAATGGAATGGAATAGAATAGAATAGAATAGAATAGAATAGAATAGAATAGAATTCTTTATTGGCCAAGTGTGTTTGGACACACAAGGAATTTGTCTCCGATGCATAAGCTCTCAGTGTGCATACAAATCATGTTCATAATATAAAACATTTAATAAAATATTTGTTTTGTTCTGGAAAGGTAAAAAGATAAAGGTAAAGGTTCCCCCGCACATGCGTGCTAGTCGTTTCCGACTAGGGGCCGGTGCTCATCTCCGTTTCAAAGCCGAAGAGCCAGCGCTTGTCCGAGGACGTCTCTGTGGTCATGTGGCCGGCATGACTAGACGCCAAAGGCGCATGGAATGCTGTTACCTTCCCAAGTATTTTTCTACTTGCATTTTTACGTGCTTTCGAACTGTTAGGTGGGCAGAAGCTGGGACGAGTAACAGGTGCTCACTCTGCTACGTGGCACTTGGGAACACTTTACAAATCCATGATTATCCTTTGAGAACTTTAAAATGATATGCGTACATTATCTGATGATGATGATGATAAGAAGAAGAAGAAGAAAGTTGGAAGGGACCTTGGAGGTCATCTAGTCCAACCCCCTGTTCAGGCAGGAAACTCTATACCATTTCAGACAAATGGCTGCCCAGTCTCTTCTTAAAAACTTCCAGCGTTGGAGCATTCACCACTTCTGGAGGCAGGTTGTTCCACTGGTTAATTGTTCTAACCATCAGGAAGTTTCTCCTTAGTTCTAGGTTGCTTCTCTCCTTGACTAGTTTCCATCCATTGCTTCTTGTCCTGCTTTCAGGTGCTTTGGAGAATAGCTTGACTCCCTCTTCTTTGTGGCAGTCCCTGAGATATTGGAACACCCTATTATGTCCCCCCCTCATCCTTCTTTTCATTAAACTAGACATACCCTATTCTAGCAACTGTTCCTTATATGTTTTAGCCTCCAGTCCCCTAATCATCTTTGTTGCTCTTCTCTGTATTCTTTCTAGAGACTCAACATCTTTTTTACATTGTGGTGACCAAACCTGGATGCAGTATTCCAAGTGTGGCCTTACAAAGGCATTATAAAGTTGTATTAATACTTCACGTGATCTTAATTCTGTCACTCTGTTAATGCAGCCTAGCACTGTGTTGGCTTTTTTGGCAGCTGCAGTACACTGCTGGCTCGTATTTAAGTGATTGTCCACTAGGACAGGGCTTTTCAACCAGTGGTACGGGTACCACCTGTAGTATATTGGCACTTGGCAGGTTGTACATGACCATCCTAGAAAAGTGGTAGTGGGGGAGGGGAATGAGCTGAACCGATGGCAGTACCGCACAAACCTGAGTGAGAGATGGCTGGAGCGGCAGGGCTGTCAGGGCTCAGTGGAAGTACCAGGATCAGCGCCAGGCTCCAGCTGGAGCTCAGCATTGATCCTGGTGCTTTTGCTGAGCCCAGAAGAAGCGCCAATCAGGTGGAATGTTGCAGCATCCCCAGGGTCTTGTGAAGTGACCAAAACCTGCTGCAACCACCCAGTGGGGGGGGGGGAAATAAAAACCAAACACCCCCCCACCCCCGCTGCCAATCCTCAACAGAAATGCTCACAACAATGAAAACCTCGGACAGGAGGAAGAATGCCGCTGGGTGGGCAGGCAGGTGTCTTGCTCAGCTGTGACTTGAGGGGCATTTTTTAAGTGCCATTGTAACTTTGACCAGTCACTAAGCGAACTGTTGTAAGTCAAGGACTACCTGTACTTCATCACTTTTTTCTCTTTATTTTTTTGGACATCAAGTTTTTGACACTTGCTAGGCAACTGGTGGTACTCGGATGTTGCCATATCCTAAAAGTGGTACAGTGGGTGAAAAGGTTGAAAAGCCCTGCATTAGGACTCCGAGATCCCTCTCACAGTTACTACTATTGAGCAAGGTACCACGTATTATACCTGTACATTTGGTTTTTCTTGCCTAATAGCAGCTGAGAATAAGTTGGTGCTTATAGCATTTCTATGAATTCATTCTGCCATGATTTTTCATTCCTTTGTTTCTGATCAATATTGAATTCAGTCCAAGGTCTTCTTGGAAGAAGGATTCATTGAGTTCAATTAAGGTTCTACCGGTAGGTGTAGTGTGTAAAGGTTGCATTAGAATTGTACAGATTTTAAGTGATGCACATTAACAATAAACAATTTAAGGGCGTAAATATAATGTGCCTGAATGCCCAACTGAAATGGAGGGCAACAAACCTGAAAATTCTTGCCTGGAGATGATTGACTGCTTGGAGCACAAGTCAAAACACAACCTGTGTACTTTGGTGACTTGGAATGGCAGGCTCCTCCCTATCGCTAAATTAAAATGTTTCAACTATTCCACCCATTTATCCTTTTCCAAAAGTGGCATAACAATGTATCAGGCTATGGCACTGGTTTTAGTTGGTTACAATGTTACAACTAAATCCACTGTGTAAAGCGGATACTTTTGCAGAGGTCTGTATGCTCATTCCTTGTATGTAAGTTTCTTTGTGTATGTGTAAGTTTCACAAGCTTGTAATAGGTGAAGATGATATAATAAATGACATTGTGCAGTTTAAAACAAAGGAACAATGTGATGGCCCTTCTCTTCATTATGATACAGTTGCTCAGAGCTACCACCCAGAATCATTTGTTGAGTTGGATAACTAAAGAAATAAACCAAACAAATAACTAAATCATTAAGAACCTTCCCTAAATTCATATATAGATATGTTGGAACTGGAATTCCCAGAACCTTTCTCTCCACATTGCTGTGATTTAGTGTGTGGTTTGTTATTCAATTATTGCTGGCACACATCTGCTTGCAGTACAACAGATGGGAAAATGCCTTGGTAAGGCCACACCTGGAATACTGCATCCAGTTTTGGTCACCATGATGTAAAAAAGATGTTGAGACTCTGGAAAGAGTACAGAGAAGAGCAACAAAGATGATTAGGGGACTGGAGGCTAAAACATATAGGGTTGCTGGAATTGGGTATGTCTAGTTTAATGAAGAGAAGGACGAGGGGGGACATGACAGCAGTGTTCCAATATCTCAGGGGCTGCCACAAAGAAGAGGGAGCCAAGCTATTCTCCAAAGCACCTGAAAGCAGGACAAGAAGCAACGGATGGAAACTAGTCAAGGAGAGAAGCAACCTAGAACTAAGGAGAAACTTCCTGACAGTTAGAACAACTAACCAGTGGAACAACCTGCCTCCAGAGGTGGTGAATGCTCCAACACTGGAGGTTTTTAAGAAGAGACTGGACAGCCATTTGCCTGAAATGGTATAAGGTTTCCTGCCTGAGCAGGGGGTTGGACTAGATGACCTCCAAAGTCCCTTCCAACTACTACTACTACTACTGCTGCTACTACTACTACTTCTTCTTCTTCTTCTTCTTCTTCTTCTTCTTCTTCTTATTATTATTATTATTATTATTATTATTATTATTATTATTATTATTATTATTATTATTATTATATATATGGGTTTCTTGACCTAATTTCAAAAGCTTTTTGCAAACAATTCAAACTTTTGGCCAAAGTAATTCAATCCTTTCCCAACTGTGTGCTGGATGGGAGGATGGGAGAGATATGGAGGTGATGTCACCAAAAGCAGAAATACCTTTAAAACTACAGAGAATGTATTGCCCACAGCTTACTTCAACATTGGAACTCCCAGTGTACTTCTCTTGAGTGTTCCACAGAATAAAAATTAAATAAAAACCTTGGTGACTTTTTTTAGTGTTCCAGCTAATGAATCAGTGAAAGGCTTTTTGCTCATCCATTTTCTATGAGCTTAGAAGATTCCAGAATATGGGCAGCTGCCCTGTGAATTAGGGTAGATTTAAATCAGATTGGTATAAATAATGGTTTAAATCTCTAGTTTCATTTTACAGTTTAAGCACCAATTTTTCTCAAGCCAGGAAGACTCAATAAAAAGGCATTTTTGTTTGATATAACCCAAATTTATATTCAGGATTCAGCAGTACTTGCAGATTTTGGTTTTTAGAAGGAAAATAAATCATGTTTTTTCCAGGTAAATTTAATGCACAATGTTTTTTACCTCTAATTATAACTATTCATGAAAATATGCCCCAAATAGGATCTGTTTTATGGCGTGTTGTTGTGCTTAGAATTGATTGATATACCAGAAGCTTATCCCTCAAATCTTCAGGATCAGGTTGTAGAAATTCACTTTGTATTTTGTTTTCAATGTCTTTGCCCTGGCTGTGAATATACAGTATATGTTCAAAAGCCATAGTCCTTCCCAAAGTTTCCTCCATTATTCCAAAATCCCTGGATTCATTGACCTTCTTTATCATTGAACTTTTAGAAAGAGATCTGTTATCAAGCATAATGTAAGATCTCTCCCATCCTCCCCAAGAATAGACAGAAATAGCAATATAACAGAGACAAAAATCCTGCTGAATATTCAATTTCTCCTGTTTGCCTTCCTAGAGTTCTCAGCTCTGGCTGAAACTAATTTTGGAGACTTTTCTTGGCTGAATAAATGAGCACATTTATACTCTTGTATATGCATATATCTGCAGATATATATGCCTGTTAAAAGCCACATGCTTAATAAAGATGGAGTCAGGGCAAAAGAATCAATGTTAATTGAAGTAATAACTTGGTTAAAATTAAATGCCTGTAAACTAAGGTACCTTGTATATACATATATGAGTAATTGGTTCATATCTGTAAGTGCCAGCCATTTTATGTCACACAGAAAATCCTGGAAACTGGCAAAAAATGGCACAGATTGTGGTCATGTGACTTCAGGACGGTGCCTTCTTCCTCCCATTTTACAGTGTTTTTTTAAAAAAATTTTCCATTTCAGAAAGTAATACAGAATATTTATTAAATGTTATGTTCCTGATTACATTCATTTTTATGATACACAAAAGTTTTAAAATCTTATTTAAATAGAACCCCCCCTTTTAAAGATAATTGATTTTTATTCACCCCATTGTTGATATCATCACCTAGCTTCATTGTATGTACAATTGAGCAGCCTTTTACATTATAAAATAAATACATTGGGTGTTTTTTATGGCTGGTCCACGTTATATGACATAAGTTAGCTTTGCTTCATAAGGCATGTCCTTTTGTAAGGAGGCTTCCATGTGAACTATTGCTTTTTATAGTGGAACTATTTGAAATTCGTCTTACCTGTGAATTATATTAAATTCTATTCTGCGCATGCCCAAGATGGCGGACGTTCTCGGCTGAGCTCTGCGAGGAGTTCCAGCTATTTTGGCGACCCTGGGAGTCCTACGGAGGTGTTTTTGCCTCTGTGTTGGGGCCAGGACGGATGGAAAGATGGCTGTCGACGCTGCTTTTTTGTAGTGGCATAGTCCTCCGTACCTGGAATGGGCCCTATGAGTTTCGGCGACCATCAGAAGGGCCTCGGTTGGACCCGGAAGAGCCCAGAAGAGCCGTGGCTTGCAAGGCTCCGACCAGCTGATTCTCGGAGCCGATGGAGCAGCGGCTTAGAACGGCGCTTGGAATGGCGGAATGGTGGAAGAACGGCAGCAACGTCTGGAGCGGCTGGCGGGGAGGTGAGCTGGAGTGCCGCAGCCATTCCGACGTGGGGACCCACGGCCCGGAGTTGGAGTGCTGGTGGTTCTTGTTGCTGACCATCGGGCAGCACAGGTCACCTTCGTGTCGCCCGCACTCCGTGAGGCTAGCTAGACCAAGTTCGTGGCCTAGCGGAAGATTCGTGGGGATTTTAGTTTTTTCCCCCACTTGCCCTAATGTAACCATGGATGCATGGTTTGGCGGGCTGAGTGTTGGCCGGCTTAGGCTAACATTGGCCTGCCAACTGCATCTTGGAGCTATGGTTCTATGGCTCCTTTGGTATGGCAGGGTGTGCTGGATTCGAGTCTGTTGGTATTCCGCCGGCTGGTGTTGGACCCGCTTGTTGCCTGACCCTTTCCTGATACGGAGAAGAACTTTTGCAGCTGGGACATCTTTCTATTATGTTATTCAGCAGGCCTTTATGCCTTTGGTCAATGGCTACCTAATTCCTCTGTCTTCCGTGACCCCAAAGGACTCAAAAGGACCCGGGTGTTGAGTCACTGTGAGAGAGTGGCTCAGATGTACCATCTGCTACCCCCCCTAGAGGTGAGAGATCTATGGGGGGTATGCCATACCCTGGATGTGTATTCCAGGCCGCTTCCCTGATCAGGCCTGTGACCATGGTGAGAGGGCGTTGGCCGACCTGTTTCGGAGGTTACCCAGCTTGAGTGGCAGTGGAGCTGATTAGGCGGACTGGAGATCTATCTACCTTCTGGCTTTAGATCCTCCTTATCGATCATGGGACTGCCTTTGCTGGACTTGCATGGACAATTTTGGCTCGCCTATATTACACCAGCACGGACTTATTCACTCTCAGGGGTGCCCCCCCTTCCTGGGTGCGACCCACCTTTTTCTCTACTTCTCCTCTTGATGATGGGCTCAATTGTTGGGACCCTGAGAGATGGTTGGGCAGGGATAGGAGCCTCCGGTATAAATCTAATGCCCCTGGTTTGCTTTTTATCAAAATATTTTAAAAGGTTAGGGAGGGGAGAGGGATTGCGGGTTTGGTTGGATTTTGGGGGGTGTCCACCAACCGCTGTTCAGTCCAGGCTCAGGACAGATCGCGGTGGGATGGGGCCTGGGTTGGGCACCTCCTGGGCCCCGGAGTGGGGTGTGGGATTTTCTATCCCTATGACGTCTGGGAATGGCAGCAGGCGATTGTACAGAGGGCCGTATCGACATCCGGGAGCGCGTCCCCGCTGTCTCCAAGCGGTGATGTGCTCCGACTCTCTGGTTTCGACCTGTGGTTCCGGGAACGAGGGTGAGCAGCCACCTGAGCTTAGGCTTCTGTATTGTAATGCCAGGTCTGTAGTTAATAAGGCTCCTCTCATCTGAGATTTGGTTGAGGAGGACCGTGCGGATCTGGCTTGCATTACGGAGACCTGGTTGGGCCCAGAGGGTGTGTCCCTCTGACTGTACTTTGCCCTCCAGGCTTCTGGGTGTTCCACCTGCCTCGGGCTCAGGGTAGGGGCGGGGGTGTGGCGGTGGTTGTGAGGGAGACCTTATGTCTGTGGGAGGCCACCGTTGTCCAGATATCTGGGTGTGAGTCACTCCTCCTGAGATGTGGCCCTAGGGCTCAGTTGGGCTTGCTGCTGGTGTACCTTTCGACCAGTCGCGTAGCAGCAGACCTGCCTGAACTTCTCGATATCCTCTCGAGTTTGGTGATTGAGTTCCCCAAACTTATGATTTTGGGGGACTTTAATCTGCCATCCCTGGGGGATCATCAGAGTTGGCTCGGGAGTTCATGGCTTCCATGACGGCCATGGACCTGATGCAAGTAATTCAGGGCTCGACTCATGAAGGGGGGGTGTCACACGCTCAATTTTGTTTTTCTATCTGGACGGTGGTTAGATGATCTAGGTGGGGGTTCTCCAATTATTATGCCCCTGTCATGGACCGATCATCATCTCCTGCGGCTGGCCTTCTGTTTTGCCACCCCCCGTCGCTGGGCCACGGAACCGACAAGATGGTTCTGCCCCAGGAGCCTAATGGACCCTGAGCGGTTTCAGGTGGCGCTTGGGTCCCCGCCTGCCGCCTTCGCTCACAGCCCAGCCGATGTCTTGGTGGAAGCCTGGGAAAGGGCAGCCACGGAGGCACTCGACCGCGTTGTACCCATGTGGCCCCTGACCCGGCGCAGATCCCAGGTTCCATGGCTTTCCATTGAGCTCTGGGAGATGAAGCATCGGAGACGGGGCCTAGAGAGCTGTTGGAGATCCAGCCGGTCTGAATCCGACCGATTGCGACTAAGGTCCTCTACGAGGTCTTATCTCGCGGCGATGAGGGCGGCAAAGTCTAATTACTTTGCTGTCCTCATCGCGTACGCAGATAACTGCCTGACCGCCCTGTTCAGGGTGACCCGCTCCCTCCTTAATCAGGAGGTGAGGGAGGAGCCCTTGCAGGGTCGTGCCGAGGAGTTTAGCCAACATCTGGCGGACAAAATCACTCGGATTCGGGCCAGTCTGGACTCCGACTGGGCAGAGTCTGACGGAGGTGACATGAGCGTTCTTGGTGATGTTATCTGGGATGAGTTCGACCCTGTGACTCCGGAGGATGTGGACAGGATCATGGGGAAGCTGAGCTCCACCATGTGTTTATTGGACCTGTGTCCCACCTGGCTGGTTTATGCGGCTCGGGAGGGGATACGAGGCTGGCTCCAGGCAGTGATAACTGCTTCTTTGAGTGAGGGTAGCTTTCCTGCCACCTTGAAGGAGGCAGTGGTGAGGCCCCTCCTCAAGAAGCCTGCCCTGGACCCGGCTATTATCATCCGGTCTCCAACCTTCGCTTTCTTGCGAAGGTTGTTGAGAGTGTGGTGGCGCATCAGCTCCCTCTGTTCCTGGAGGAAGCGGATTATCTGGACCCGTACCAATCGGACTTTAGGCCCAGGTACAGCACGGAGACGGCATTGGTCGCGCTGGTGAATGATCTCTGGCGGTCTCAGGACAGGGGATGTTCCTCTTTCCTAGTCCTATTAGACCTCTCAGCGGCTTTCGATACCATCGACCATGGTATCTTACTGCGGCGTCTCAGGGGGTTGGGAATGGGGGGCACTATTCTTCAGTGGATCTCCTTCCTCCTGGGATGTTCGCAGTCGGTGCTGACAGGAGGGCAGAGGTCGGCATCAAGGCCTCTCGCTTGTGGAGTTCCTCAGGGGTCGGTCCTCTCACCTCTCCGGTTCAACATCTATATGAAGCTGCTGGGGGAGATCATTCGTGATTTCAGAGTGGGGTATCATCAGTACGCCGATGATACCCATCTTTTCATCTCTACCCCAAACCACCCCAGTGATGCCCTCGATGTGATGTCCCGTTGCCTAGAGGCGGTTAGGGTCTGGATGGGGAGGAACAGGCTTTGGCTCAATCCCGACAAGACCGAGTGGTTGTACGTTCCGGCATCTCGGGAAATTCAGTTCATTCCATCTTTAACCATGGGGGGTGAGGTGTTACCCCCCGTAGATAGGGCTCGCAACTTGGGTGTCCTCCTGGATTCACAGCTCAATTTGGAAGACCATGTCGGAGCTGTGACCAGGGAGGCTTTTGCCCAGGTTCGCCTGGTGCACCAGTTGCGACCCTATCTGCACTGGGATGCCCTGCGTACAGTCACTCATGCGCTCGTGACCTCTCGTATACACTACTGCAATGCTCTGTACATGGGGCTGCCCTTGAGGACCACTCGGAGGCTTCAGCTGGTGCAGAATGCAGTCGCGCGAATTGTGATGGGGGTCTCCCGATACTCCCATGTAACACCTCTTCTTCCCGAGCTGCTTTGGCTTCCAGTTGCCCTCCAGGTGAGATTCAAGGTGCTGGTGATTACCTATAAAGCCCTAAATGGCTTGGGTCCGGATTACTTACGGGAGCACCTGCTGCCGGCATCATCTTCCCTTCGTCCTGTGCGCTCCCACAGAGAGGGCCTCCTCAGGGTGCCGTCGGTCAGAGAGTGTCGGCTTGCATCCCCCAGGGGGAGAGTATTCTCTGTGGGCGCGCCAGCCCTTTGAAATCAATTACCGGTTGAGCTCCGGATGTCTCCCGACCTTTGCTCTTTCTGCTGTGTTCTGAAAACCTATTTATTTGAACAAGCCGGCCTGGTTTAAGGGGTTGGGGTATTTTTAAATTATTTATTGTTAGGGCTTAATTAATTTAATTTTATTTTAACTTTTGTATGTAATGCTTTTATTGCCCTGTCCACCACCCTGAGTCCTTCGGGAGAAGGGCGGTATAGAAATTCAATTAATGAATAAATAAAGTAAATAAATAAATTCCTGGGCTCAAAAAACTGCAATATGTAGATAAACATGCTAGCATTGGAATCAACTCACACTATTTGGTTCCCCTTAAATTTGCCTAACTGAAGAGCCTGATGTCATGGAGCTCCTGTATTTTCTTTATTCCAGTGCCCCTCCTCCAGAAATCAATCTGAATGTGGCAGTTACAGATTAGACATATTAATGTATAATTCCTTCTAAAGAGAAGGGAAGCAACTCTAAGCAGTGCAGAACATCATTAACAAATTATTGGAACAGAAACTTGTGCCTTAACTAAAACAAAATGCATTTTTAGTGATTGTTAGAATGAAGACAAGGTTTAATGAGGATCCCCACAATATTCAAAGAGTTTTCAAGTGAGCTTAACCTGTATCATGTGATAAAGACTATGATCTGCAAGCTTGCTTTTTTAATCTAAAAGATAATCATTTAATTCTTTTCATATCTTGAGGGAAACTCAGTAGTGATGAGAGGCAGTTGAATGCTTCCATTTTGTTATTTTAGTGATGTTTTTATTCTGACTATTTTCAGGACCGCAAAGATAACTTAAAGGAGACACGTCAAACTCGCACCGTCATGTGACGTCACGCGACGTATCAGAGCTTTTTCTCCATTGCCGACAATGGGGTGGGCGCGGTTTCTTGATGATGCGTCTGGCCCGTAGGCTGGCAGTTTGACACCCATGACTTAGAATATATCTCCATCCATACTTACAGTTTTACTACAATAGTTTTTTGTCTTCCACCATGCTGTGACTTTACCTACTATTCATTCAACCTGTGCTCTATTAAAATAGAAGCTCAGCTTTTCTGCTTCCTTTTGAAGACTAGCTTGACAAATTCTAGGGTTATGTGTGAATGTTCATTGGAGGTACCCAGAGTTTTGAATGAATTCAAACCTGAGAATGGTGTGGAGAATATTTGGTGGTGCTTGTCAGTGACCTTTGGCAAGCTCATGGTGAAGGTGGCACATCAATTCTGGCTCTCCTTAATATGTCAGCAGCTTTTGGTACCACTGACCATGTTAAACCTCTGGTTGTGGTGAGGGCCACTGTTCTGTAATGGTTCTCCTACTAGGTTAGTGAAATGGGAGCTGTTGACTCCTAGGCCCATGTTCCTCAGGAATCTGCCTTATCCCCCTCCTTTTTAATATCTATGTAAAGACACTGGGGGAGATCATAAATTGGTTCAGGATTAGGTGCTGATGATACCCTGCTGTATGTCTTTGTCCCCAGCTGTCCAAGTAAAAGTGCTGAGTCCTTTCTCAGTGTCTGGAAGCTGGGAGCATCTGGATAGGGAAGAATAGGTTGTTGTTCAATTCTGTTAAGAATGAGTGGCTATGGATTTGGGGTTTTCTGAACTTGGAAGTTGCAGAGTTTCTAGGGTTTTGGATAGGATGACACTGTCCTATTCAAACTTGGTGAACAATCTGTACTCAACTCCTACTCAAAGAGCAGATGGCAGCAGTGACCATGTGATCCTTTGCACAATTGGATCTTGTGCACCAGTGACACTCATTCCTGAACTTGGAGGCCCTGCTCATGGTCATTCACACCTTGGTCACTTCCCAATTAGACTATTAAAGCATTATAGGTAGTTATGGGATCAGCTTGTTATACCACAAAATATTGCAATCCTATGAGCTGCACTGGCTCCTAGTCAGATTCTGGATATGATTCAAGATACTGGTAACACTGGGTATAGGATTGGCTTACTTGAGAGATCTCCTCCCAAGAACATTAGCGAGACTCACATGTTCCCCTAAGGGTTTTAGCGTCTTATGGAATCTAGAAAGCTTCTCTGTGGTTGCCCTTGCTCTCTGAAATGATTTCCCCCCAATATATAGTTGTCCCCAACTCTCCTTGCTTGTTGGAAAGCCCTTAAGACTTGGCCCTTTCCCCAATTATTAGGGGTTGGTTGAGTTTGAGCACCCCCCTGTCACAGGTTGTTTTGTTGTGTGCTTGGTTACTATTTTACATTTTGTATTTATAAATTTGTTGCTAGATAGTTATTTTTGGTAAATTGCCCAGAGTCACACAGCAAATTGGGTAGCCTGATAAATCTTAAAATAAATAGATACAGTGCTCATCAGTATTACATCTATGGCAACTGTTAAACTTGCTGCTTTGGATTCTTTACAGTCTGTCCCACATCACGACCAAGAAACAGCATGGCTGCAAAGGAGAAATTGGAAGCAATGTTGAATGTGGCCTTACGGGTGCCAAGTATCATGCTTTTGGATGTCTTATACCGATGGGATGTCAGTTCCTTCTTCCAACAGATCCAAAGAAGTAGCCTAAACAACAATCCCCTCTTCCAATACAAGTATTTGGCCTTTAATATGCATTATGTGGGTGAGTATATATCTATGTGGTCTGTGGAGAGATTATTGTTACAGACTAGTGTCTGTCTCAACTAGGGAACATGCTAATTGGGGAATTCTGGGAGTTGAAGTCCATATAGCTTAAAGTTGTTGAGATTGAGGAATAGCGTTGTAGACAACTGTTATATTCCTGCTGAAGTAAAACCTCTTTCTGACTAGATTTAGAGCATCCAGTTATGTCATAATTGACCCTAGGAACTAAAGGAATCATTTTGTGTGCGTTGTTAGAATTGCAACCACACTTTAAAAAGACATGCAAATATTCCAGAGACTTTTCACTAGGAAGTTACTGAGAAACACAATCTGTTCTGAGGTGGTGTTTCCTAGACAGAAAATTCTGTTTGAAAAGGCACTTGTGCCATGCTTCAAATAAAATATTCACCACTGCTTTCTGTCTCTTTTTAAGATGAACTCAGCCATGCTGGACACAACCACCCCACTCCTTTTTATTCCTGAATGGGGAATCACTTCCTCAGGAGACACTAGAAAGTAAAAAAAAAAAGCAGGGATTGTAGTTGCTTGGATAGACAAGAAAATTGCATTCAGATAAATCAGTACCTTGTTAGAAAAAGTGTTCAGTTCATCTTGCCATGTTCCTTCATAGTGGTAACAAAAGGAAAATTGAGGCATTTGCTTTCAATTTCAGTGAACAATAATTTGTCATTAACAGATCTGCTAGGGTAAATGTGTTTATTTTTAATTATAGCTTATTGGAAGAAACCAGATTGAATCAGTCGTTTATTGTCTTGATTCTCCCAGGAAAGGCAATGTTAAAACTGATTCATGCAGTGGCCAGTGCATAAAAACAATATGGGGGTAGTGGGAAACAAATACAATAGTATATAATCTCTTTTTTCATGCTGGCTGTACCATGTTGTCCTAGGCTCTGTCATAGCACTAAATTATGGCTTATTGTTCATCCCTCCATGAAACTCTTCAAAGCAAAACAATTTCCTTCAGGAAGAAAAGCAATTGGAACAAGAATTAATTGCACTTCTTGTGGAAGAAGCTGTTGGTTTAAGTAGTTTCATGCTTTAACCAATACTCTTGGGCCCCAAAAGTATAAAGTTTAGGTCAAGACTATCAAGTAGAAACCCAGAGTCTATCTAAGCGCCTCTTGAATTTCACAATGCAGTCTACCCTATTCCAACCACATTAATGAGATAGTCCTTTAATTCTGAAACAATTTTTAATTAAAATATTTGCAACCTGCTGTACCTTTATAAATGGATCTCAGAGCAGAAAGAAATCAATAAAAGAGATCAATATACAATAACAGGAATGTTAAAATACCCATAAGAATTACATACTGCATATTTTGTCATTGGTTTTCAATCTCTATATTATTAGCATATTTATCAGGGTGTACAAAGACTTGGCACTATTATTTGCAAACATCTGAGACTTGGAAGAATATGGTTGGGTTTATGAAAGCTTTGTACATTGGAAACAATTTACATCACAGCTCTTACTAAGCCATAATGAAGTTGAATAGTTTGGAGATTGGTGTAATATGTGAACTTATCTTACATATAAACTGGGTTTTTGTGTCATATTAAACCATTTTTAAATTCTGGTTTCGCAATATGTGTGATATAATATGGAAGTTTATAATAACAAGATAGCTCTTATTTGTTTTGATTTAGACATGGATTTGGGAAGATGAGCAATAGCCTATGGGAACGTCCCAAGTTGTTGACTGTGCCATAATGAACTCTCTTATAAAAGAAGGCTGGGGTTCCTGTCACAGTTCCCTAGATCCTGTATCATATCCCTAATTTTGCTTTATAACTCCTTATTGAAGTCGGTATGATTTTTGATTCCTTGGTCTTATACTGTAGTATGGGGCTTGAGAAGCCCTCTTTTTCTGACTGTATTCAGAGATTTTCAGCTAATGAAAGCTGTTTCTGATATTCATCTGAATAATAGATTAACTTTTCATTAGCGCACTTTAGCTTTAAAGCATGGTGCAAACGTGTGATGTTCTAGATCCCTCACCATTAAAATGAGTGGAACTGCTGGGAGTTATGGTTTACTACTATCTGGAGGATTACAATCTGCCTACCTGTGCTTTGAAGAGTCCTCTTTGGAAGGCGTTTCAATATTTTTGATTTCCACACAGGAATATCTGAAGAGACTCAAGTACTCAAAACAGTAGAGCAATCTTTCTATTTCCCCAAACACTGGGATCTTCCACTTCAAAGAGTTTTCTCTCATTTTGAGATGGGCATATTATATTATATTTAAGAAGTTAACATACCTTCAAACCCATCCCCTCCCAATCCCTGCAAAATAATGCTAGGTGCTGCTCTTGATCTCCGAAATGTTGATCTAAGTGATACCGTTTTTTGCTTGGCGTGGTTCATTAACTCAGTTTTAATCCTGTTACTGTAGGTGTAGGATTAGTATCTGCTTGCCTGTCTATTGCCTGCAGCATCTTGCTTTTCTTTGGAGATTACATGTTATATATTGTTCACCGCCATAGTTAATTTATGCCTTGCAGATACTAGAGCTATCTGCTTATTCAGAAGAACCTAGTTTTTTTCTTCTCCTCCTCTCAAATATCTAGATGGTTCTGCTTTAATTGAGAATATCTCTTTAATGATTGGCTCAGAGAATGGAAAATTTCATGTTCAATATACTGTAGAAGGAGTCAGATTCATAAGCCAATTGCACGTTGCAGTTACAGACATATAGTGCAGTTGCAGTGTTAAAATAAGAGTTATGTATCTTATGAATAACTTTGGGCAGTCAGTAGTCAAACCACTGGCTATGTGCATGAATGAATGGTCAAACCAGAAAGTGGAGTCCTTGGTGCTCTCTGAATCTGGTGCCATGCTCAGAGAGCACCAGTGACTTCACATTTCAACCCTGAGCTACATACATTCTCTTCTGTTGAAACCAGAAATCTTCTCTGTGTTAACAGTTTCCCAGTTTTCCTGAGTCAGGGAACTATGACTAAATGTCTCTGGAACAAGGCAGTATTTGTTTCTGTACTTTGAACTTGGTTAATATCCCTATTCAGATAAAGTCCACGTTTGGAAGATTTCCTGGTTTACCGATTTATTCATATATAGAAGGATCATCTGAGCAAAGTTATGCTAATATCTTGGCTTACTATCTTAAGATGTATTCATCAGCAATCTTTTTCCCCCCAGCTGAATCTATATCACTGAATTCTTTGGAGGAGAATACTTGGAACAGGGTGGGTGATGAAGTGCATATGACATCCCAAACTTTGGAAGGAAAGAAGGGTTTAAATCTAAATAAATAAAAGGCATATTATGGGATATCAGGTACAGCATCGTAGAACAAAATAGGAGGTGCAAGTGGAAGATGACATTGATGCTTCAGCTCTAGAAAAAAGTTTTGAAACATTATTAGAAGCATTATTGTGGCGTGAAATAATGAGTTATAGCGCAATGACGAGGGAAGGGGAGAAGAATATTAGCATAGTGTTTCCCTGTCAGCTAAAGAGAGTAGAAAACTGTGGTTTGTACCAGGCTAGGTTTTTTTTGTATTTTTAAGGCTTTCTGTCAAGACCTTCCATGAAGAAGGGATGGGGCAACCAATTCTACCTTGACTGTCCTGCTACATTCCATGATAGTCATAGAAGAAAAAAATACCATCCTCCAGAATTAGCAGGGAAGCAAAGCTTCCCCAGCTAGTCTTGTACTATTGTGCTGGACATAAGACAGATTTCAAAGTGAAGTCAGATTGAAGATAAAGTCAGTGTCATTTTTTTTGGCTTCCTGACTCTGCTTGGCTTCGTGGTGCCAGGATGAATGATGTAGCAGGATTCAGTGGGAGTTGTGCTGGATGTGGGTGGAAAGCATACCTGCAATTTGCATTATTGCTGACTTTCCTCCACCTTCTTTACCAACACAGCTCTCCTGCATAAATGCACCGTTCAACCTATTAGGGTAAGCTAACATCTCAAGTAAAGTATGGCTCTGTTTTTTTTAAAAAATACTGTTCAGTGTTTATTTTCATCAACTTCCATGCCAGTTTTTCTTAAGAATCCCTGTGTAGAAATGTATTTCCAATTGTATTATTTTTCTAGACTACATATTCTGTCCATTATTTTTTTTCTACATTCCCCACAAATATATGTATTTTTTCAGATGGTAAACTCCAGCTGTGAATGTGGGAAAAGTGGAGATTTGGAAGTCACTGCATTCTAGTTTGCACATGGGCTTAAGAAGCATTCGCTGGAAAAATGTGCAAATGAATTTCATCCCCATCACACTCTAAACACACCAATTCCTGTCTGAATTTGCAGTCCCTCTTTGAGCTTGTAGCCTATTGATTCTACACTGTAATGTTTGGGAAGGTCAGCATTATTTCCCCGTTCTTGCAAAGTAACAGAATGAAGTCTGGTCCTGCTGATTGGCAGGTTAGCTCTAGCAAGTCACGAACCTATGGCTTACTTACAGTTTGCGCTTCTTCATTTTGCATTCCATCATAAGCTGCCACTAATTTCCTCTGTCTCATCTCTTTGAATGGAATAACTAACTAGTTACATATCCTTTGCTTCTTGTTGCCATCTGAATGGCTACCTGTTTCAATCCTTGACAGGGGCTTCAAGGAATGTTTCTCATTTATTCTCACTGTAGTATCGGAAACAGCAGAAGCGTTCAGCCTCGACGTTGTGTTTGCAGAAGCAAATGAGATTCAGTCTTGGACATTGGGGAGGTATTCCAGGCAAAGGTTAGCAGCTCAGTATTTAAAATCAGAGGAATCTTGGTATAAATGAAGTTTGCAGAGTTAAATATTCCAATTTTCTAAAATCCAGTGGTCACTAAGTGAAACTGTGATTGTGCTTATAGCTTACTGTTTTCTTGGCTTTACTGAGCATTTTTATAGAACTAAAAACACATTTTAAAAAATATATGAAACTACAAAAAGAACCATGTCAAGAATCTAAAAGACAGTGAAAAGTGTCTTTCTTTCTCCAGTTATCTGCCGTTGTTAGTTGGAATACTTAAATTGTGTCATTCTCAGAGGATGCAAATGTATAGGCCTCTCTTTGCTCTCAGTGAAATAAAAATCAAACAGCAAGAAGCTTAAACATTAAAACAGCAGGTGCCTGGGAAAATACTGTGATACTAGATACAAACTGTTTATGAACAGATGTACTACAGGTACACCTTATTTAACAACCATTTATTTAGCACTGTTAAAAAGTATAACGGTGCCGAACTAATGAGAGTTATGGCTGGTGCTCAAAGTTCCAGCAATTGTAGTGCGATTCAAGGTGCTGGTAATAACCTTTAAAGCACTACATGGCTTACGCCCGGGGTACTTGCGAGACCACCTGCTGCCATTATCAACCTCCCATCGCCCGGTTTGCTCCCACAGAGTCGGCCTCCTCAGGGTGCTGTCGGCCAGGCAATGCCGTCTGGCGACCCCTAGGGGGACAGCCTTCTCTGTGGGCGCGCCGACCCCCTGGAATGAACTACCTGCGGAGTTGCGGACGGCCCCTGATCTTCGGTCTTTCCGCCGTGACCTGAAGACTTGGTTATTCCAACAAGCGGGTCTGGACTGACTATGTTTTTTAAATTCGGCTTTTATTGAGTTAAATTGTCAAGTATCTATTACATTTATTGTTTAATTCTTTTTTAAATTTTGTATTCCATGTTTCTTAAATTTTTTGTTGTGAGCCACCCTGAGTCCTTAGGGAGAAGGGCAGCATATAAATTCAATAAATCTAATCTAATCTAATCTAATCTAATCTAATCTAATCTAATCTAATCTAGTGGCCCCATGCCACTTGGTCAAAGTTTGGGCACCAGCATTTACGACTGCAGTGTCTACTTCAACTCCCTCCATCTGCCTACCTCTTCCTCCCCTCCCCATCATTTCTGCCCTTCTGGCCACCCTGCACTCTGCTGTCACCAACCCTTCCTGCCACCAGGAACCTCTCCATGGCCTTGCAAAGGGCCAAAGCAGTGCACCTCGCCAACAACAAGAGGAAGAAGAGGGTGAAAGTTGAGGGCAACAGGTAGGTGGTGACAGAATCCAAGGCAGCAGAGATGAGGTGGGGGAGTTGTAGCCAGGCAAGCCTGGCAGGGCAAAACTGTGAGGACTTTGCCTAATGACAGTGCGGTCCTTGCATAACAACTGCAACTGGGACTACTAGAACTGCCATCACTAAGTGGTATGGTCACATAATGTTTCACCTAAAAACCACTTCAATTTCTAGTTCTAATTAGGGTCATTAGGTGACGATTACCTGTAGATGTTTAACTTTTGTAGCACCCTTAAAGTTGGCATCCAGTTTACTTTCCAGGAGAGCTTCATTAAAACATTCAAAATATTCTGCTTTTTTAATCAAGGCTTTAATAACGCATCTCAAAAGTTTAAATCTTGTGGCAAATGCATGTCTTTTCTATTAGGTAAAGTACTTTATTCACGTGTATCTGTTTTGATAGTGTAGAAATCCATTACTCAATCAAAATGAGAATGCATACTTTTCAGTTCTTTCAGATTCCTGATTAGGGAAGATATTATCAAACTAAGCAGACACACACAGACACCGTCCTAAGATAGGGAAGAAAAATTCAGAGAATATGAAAGAGCTTCACACTCTTTCCAGTTTTTTTTTCCTTCACATGGATCACCATGCTTTTGATTACGTTTTAGTAAACTTTTGCTTGTCATGCTAAACATACTCAAACAATTTTAGTTATAGAATTCCATGAAGATACACACGATTTTACAGCAAGAGCTTTAAAAAGGCCTCATTAATAAATGCATGTAAATATTTTTATATCTGAGGGATTGCAAGCGTGTATGGATTTGCTCAGTGTTTTCCTCTTGTTGTCTTTAATTAATCACCAGCAGTGCTTTATGTTTAAATATTTACTGCTCTGATTGTTGTGTGTTGCACTGCATATATTCTAGATACTCACCCCCTTCTGAATTTGTGAAGAGCAATGTCGGGAAAATATTTTGACAGTCATGTAAGGATCCTCCTGCGTAAGGAGACAGAAGGACATGTGCGTATTTCAAGAAGACCGAGAGACCTATTCTTTTCAAAACTGCAGAAATTGATTCCACTAGTCTGATGATTACTCTTAAAATTAATATTCTTAAAATTATTCTTAAAATTAAATCAAGTAAAGCATCCATATCAATTCCCTTTTTCAAGTATTTTGGTTTAAAGGGAGCCCAGAGCAAAATGCTTCCATTATTATAGGGATATATGTTTAAATGCAGCCTTTTTCAGGATTGGGGAACATAAAGCCAAATTCAGATGGGTAGTTATAAAATTGAAGGTATGAATGAATTATCAAAGCCAAATTCAGTTGGTCCTCACTAGAAAGTATTCTTGGTTTATCACTACGAAGTTATGGTCCCTGTTATTATAGTTGCAACCTGGATGTCTGTTGGATTATCTTCGTTATATATTTGTTCAGCAATTAAGTTGAAGTGGGGATGTCATCTTATTTATTTATTTTAAAAGATTATTGGGCCACCCATCTTATGACACACAACTTTGGGTGGCTAACAACAACCTAACAGAAGTTACCATTACTGTACATTTACTCTGCAACTAGTCAGGGGTCTTAGTGATGCAAATGCCCCCAGTATTGTGATTCCCTTCTTGTTTATTTATGGCTGCTACCAAATGTTTCTAGTGTTAACTTTTCATATGAGCTAAAGACCATCTTGTTTGTCCAAGTGTTTGGCTAAATCTGTGTTCCTATGTCATTAATGTGTTTCCATCATTGTAATGATCTTGTTTTGTGGTTTTAAGTGTTGATGTCTGTTAATCTTTTTTTTGCTGGTTGGTTAGTTGGAGTGGGATCACTTTCAGATTACTTTTGCTTAAACTAAAACCTAAAATTGGTATAATTAAACATGTTTTAAATATCAGGGACCTTTTGACCAAAATTGTATAATATCCTTCTATCTGCCTTCCTAACGTGGCCTATAATTACATGGGTAATAGCAGTGCAGAGTTTTTGAAGCCTTTGAATTTCCTTGTCTAGGCAGATTCAGCCCTGGTTGAATGAATGAGAGACTATCAGTGAATTCCAGGGCTGTAGGCTAGACCCGGAAATTAGAAAAACATCCTGGAAGAAGGCAGTGGCAAGGAACTTCCATGTTGTTGCCAAAAAAACAGTATGCTTGTGCCTGTCTATTCAGCAAGAGCTGAGCTTGATTCATGTATCTATGGATGTCTTCTCATTTCAGGGGTGATTAAGATAGGTGAGCAACTTCCTTACACAAAACAGATTATTACATTTCAGTCGAAAGAACTCAGTCCTGGCTTATCACAACTCATCCAATTTCCAATTTTCTCACACCCTCTTCCCCAGCTTTTGTCTGCCTGCTGCAAGATACCCTTTGCCATCCTTCATGCCCATGGGACTCCTCTGCACATTTGTAGAGGATTAAAAAAGATGTAATATAACGTGCAGTAAAAAAGATATATAGAGGTAGGAGTGGGTGAAAGCATCGCTATTTTCTAGAAACTGAACTTCCCCATATCAGGATTAATGGAATATTCTTTGCAAGTGATAAATTCATTGTTTAGGGTCTAAGTTGAATCTTGATATAGATGGTCAGTTCACCTCTTGTGTTATTGCCTCCTTCTAAATGAATAGAACAGAAAGGATAAATATATTATGACACTGGTTGCCAGTATTCAAAGATGTGGTAATATTCCCTCAAATAGGCATATGTTTGCACATACCTACCTCTCTCATATATGAACAATCACGGAAGCAAATGTTCTATGCCTGTGCATGAAATGCTCAGATTGTAGCCTTGATTAATGACACCTCCAAGTGTGCTTCATGCTTAAGCAGACATTAGGCTGAGTGACAGATCTAATTTTTGAATTTTTCATTTTAGGGTACAGCTATTTTTAAGAGAACACACAATCTTGTGATATGGACTTGTATCTCTTTTCTGACAACATGGAGGAATGAACTCCTCTGGAGTATGATGATCAATCTCCATCTTGAGTTCCTTTTAAAAAATTAGTTATTTAACACAATGAGAAGGCACATGAGATCTAATGCATTTCTCTTGGGCTCAGAACTCACTGTACAATCTATTTCTGTTCCCTTTCCATCGTTACTGGTTGTTAAAATGCAGGCGTTGCTGTTTCAAGCACAGAAGGTGAGCCCATAATGGGAAATATTTACTGAACAGTTCCCACACAGTTAGTGACTATGATGGGCTTGCTACCTTTTAGTGCTTTAAAAAAAGGGAAATTCAGATTTCTCAACTGACATTGGGTCCAAAATGAAGTTGTTGAACATAGGAAACTGCAAAAAAGTTAATATTGGAAAGGCTGCACAACCCCAGATTTACAGTTTCTTTTTATGTCTCAGCCATCAAACAGTGTAATGGAGAGTGTAATCAAGGTTGTCAAGGTTTAATTATGCTTTTAAAAATGAATGGGCTTTCCTTTTTCCCTGTGAATAGATCAGATTCAGTACTCCACCCTTTAGCTAAACCAGAAGGAGGGCTAAAATATCTGGCCTAAATACAGGCAATTTTGATGATTGTGCACTGATATAAATCTGAACATTGGGTTTTTAATCTACTGACTTGAAACTCTGATCCTGATTGTGACTCATATTGTATATGCATAATATAGCATAATGTCATTGGCATTGCCTTTTGCTGACATCCATTCAGGAACTTTGTTTACTATCTGAAGTCACTACTAGGCTTTACTATTGGTATGTTTCAGATCTTGATTTTTAAAATGAACTTTTGGCAAAAGCAAATGTACTTTTTATGATCCATTTCAGGCAGTCACAGCCTGCTGCTGCTCCCACCATTGTAGGTGACTGGAAGAATCAGTTTGTAGAAAGAAAAGATTCATATGATTGTGATAATTCTTGCAAAATTAACTCTGTTCATTGTCTTCTTTGTTGAAAGACACAAGATCATCTTTTAAGGCTTTTGATATCTGGCTTAGTGGTTGGCATGGGAAGGAGAAAATAATTTGCAGTTTTGTTTCCCATCAGCAATCATTACAGGAACTAGGCAGGAAACAAATTTCCTATTCGGAAAATTGGGTCCTGGTATACTTATTTTTCTAGAACATAGACTATTTTTCAAAGTAGATAATATCTTTTATTGAAAAGAAAAATGAGCCCTCTGAAACAATGGATTTGTGATTGCTACTTTTTAACAGATTGCACAGCAGGGGAAAACTGTTATCCCTCAAATACAGTTTGTTGGTATCTTAGACTGACATTGAAATTAAGCATTAAACCAAGTAGCCTATGTTTTTGTGGCTAAGAGTTCACTTATTTGTAGTAAAGATAGAAGACAGGGTAGAGGAACTGTTATGAATGTCCACCCTAAACATTGGATCTCACCAATGTTTTGGGGGGACATTCATAACTGTTCCTCTACCCTATCTTCTATCTTTACTACAAATAAGTGAACTCTTAGCCAGAAAAGATATTGGACTGTGCTGAAATAGACAGATTTACACTGAGGATCACAGGGAAAGAAGATACAGAATATTTTCAAACATGGAATTTATTTTATCAGTAGTTGGAAAAAAGGGGGAAAGACTAAGAATGTAAACTTGTATTATTAAGTAAACAAATTAACCCAGACAATATAACGTTTATTAAGCACTAATCAAATGTAATAATAGAAAATTAATTAAAAAATGGGAAAAAAACATTGGATCTCAGCAGTCTCAAGTGGGCACTTTGTTTCTTATGATCCTGGGAGAATTTTTAAGATAAAATGTCACAAAAGATGACTAGAGTAGTGGTGAAGGAAGTCAAGTAAAGAAGATGGATTTTTCATTTTGAACAGAAGTGAGTCCATGTCTGGGCTTATAAAGTGATGATGAGACTGACCAAATACCAGTACAATTCTGCCATGGTCTGGGTGGGGTTACTCCTACATCTCAACCCCTTTCATGGACAGACCATTATCTCCTGCGGTTGGGCCTCCATCATGCCTCTCCCCGCTGCTGGGAGGCGGAACCAACCAGGTGGTTCCGCCCAGGCGCCTGATGGACCCAGATAGGTTCCAGACGGCGCTTGGATTGATTCCTTCCTCCCTTTCCCACAGCCTGGTCGAGACCTTAGTTGACGCCTGGCAACGGGCTGCTTCGGAGGCTCTCGACCGTGTTGTGCCTTTGCGGCCTCTGACCCGGCGCAGATCCCGGCTCGCTCCATGGTTCTCTGCGGACCTGCGGGAGATGAAGCGCCGGAGAAGGGGCCTAGAGAGCATTTGGAGGTCCAGTCGGTCTGAGTCTGACCGAACACAGTTAAGATCCTTTTCTAGATCTTATCTTGTGGCAATGGAGGTGGCGAGGCGTGCTCACTTCGCCACCCTCATTGCATCCGCAGATAACCGCCCGGCCGCCCTGTTTAGGGTGACCCATTCCCTTTTAAATCAGGGGACGGGAGAGGACCCCTTGCAGGGACGGGCCAAGGAGTTTAATGAGTATCTGGTGGATAAAATCGCCCAGATTCAGGCTGGCTTGGACTCCGACTGGGCAGTATCTGACGAAGGGGAAACGATGGGTTTGGTCGATAATATTTGGGAAGAGTTTGATCCTGTGACTCCGGATGAAGTGGACAGGATCATGGGGAAATTAAGTGCCGCCACGTGTTTGTTGGACCCGTGTCTCTCCTGGCTGGTTTATGTGGCTCGGGAGGTTACATGAGGCTGGGTCCTGGCAGTTATCAATGCTTCCTTGAGTGAGGGGTGCTTCCCTGCCACCTTGAAAGAGGCGGTGGTAAGGCCCCTCCTCAAGAAACCTGCCTTGGATCCAGCTATTTTAAATAACTTTCATCCTGTCTCCAACCTTTGCTTCCTTGCAAAGGTTGTTGAGAGCGTGGTGGCACGGCAGCTCCCTTTGGTCCTGGAGGAAACTGAGTATCTGGATCCATACCAATCAGGTTTCAGGCCTGGGTACAGCACGGAGACGGCATTGGTCGCGCTGGTGGATGATCTCTGGCGGGCGTGAGACGGGTTATTCCTCTGTCCTGGTCCTTTTAGACCTCTCAGCGGCTTTTGATACCATCGACCATGATATCTTGCTGCAATGTCTTGAGGGTTGGGAGTGGGAGGCACCGTTTTACGGTGGTTCTCCTACCTCTCAGGCCGTTCGCAGACAGTGTTGGCAGGAGGGCAGAGGTCAACCCCTAGGCCCCCTAGTTGTGGGGTGCCTCAGGGGTCGGTACTCTCGCCCCTCCTGTTCAACATCTATATGAAGCCGCTGGGTGAGATCATCCGTGGTTTCGGGGTGAGGTATCATCAATGTGCTGATGATACCCAGCTTTTTATCTCCACCCCGAACCAACCCAGCGATGCCCTCGATGTGATGTCCCATTGCCTGGAAGCGGTACGGATTTGGATCGGGAAGAACAGGCTCCATCTCAACCCGGCTAAGACTGAGTGGCTTTACGTACTGGCATCTTGACTTGTCCAAGAGGTTCCATCTTGGGTTATGGGAGGAGTGGTGTTACCTCCCGTTGATAGGGCACGGAATTTAGGCGTCCTCCTTGACTCACGAGTCAGTTTTGAAGATCATATTGGAGTCGTGGCCAGGGGGGCATTTGCCCAGGTTCACCTGGTGCGCCAGTTGCGCCCCTATCTGGACCGAGATGCCCTACGTACGGTCACTCATGCACTCGTTACCTCTCGGATAGATTACTGCAATGCTCTCTACATGGGGCTGCCCTTGAAGACCACCCGGAGGCTCCAGCTGGTGCAGAATGCAGCCGCGCGGGTAGTGATGGGAGCATCCCGATACTCCCATATTACACCCCTCCTGCGTGAGCTCCATTGGTTACCGGTTGTCTTCTGGGTGAGATTTAAGGTGCTGGTACTTACCTTTAAAGCTCTACATGGCCTAGGCCCGGGATATTTGCAGGACCGTCTGCTGCTGGGGACGACTTCCCATCGCCCAGTGCGCTCACGCAGAGAGGGCCTCCTCAGGGTGCCGTTGGCTAGACAATGTCGGCTGGCGATCCCCAGGGGGAGGGCCTTCTCTGTGGGAGCGCCAGCCCTGTGGAACCAACTCCCCCTTGAGCTCCGGATGGCCCTGGATCTCCGGTCCTTTCGCCGCGACCTCAAAACTTTCCTTTTTCATCAGGCTGACCTAGATTGACGACGGGTTTTTAAAATGTTTTAATTTTTAATTGTTTAGTTAATTTATTTTGGGGCTGTTTATTTAATTTCTTTTAACTTTTGTATTGTTGTTTTTATTGTTGTTAGCCGCCCTGAGTCCTTCGGGAGATAGGGCGGCATATAAGTCCCAAAAATAAATAAAATAAATAAATAAATAAATCCCTTGGCTTTGTTTAAAGCTTTGTTTCAAAGGTACATGCAATAAACTAACAATAAACTAGTTTTTGTTAAAACGTTTGTTAAATATTTTACCAATAAATTGTATCCTAAATTTTGTATGCCACCAAATCATTCATGTTCACTATGCTTGGAATATATATGGGCATTCTCCAAGGAGATGATTGGAGAAACATCTTTTATGATACCCGGGATTCATTTGAACAGTGAATAAAAGGCCCTGCAACATAAACTCTTGTCACCTGTGCTTATATTTTTTGCTGTTCTAGACACTTTAAGGGCAACCAAAGGTTTGCCAGTGGTTGGATTTAAGATGTAGTTAATGATTCTTTGAGGAATGGATTTGTCTGAGCTGTCTTGAAGGAGGCAATGGTTTGATGGCTTCTAAAAAAGCCATATCTGGGTTCAGTCATACTGGATGACTTCTGCCCAATATCCAACCTTCTTTTATTAGGTAAGGTCTTAGAGAAAGCAGTGGGGCACAAGTTGCAGAATTTTCAAGGTCTGAGTGCAAAATGCATGATCTGGACCCCTTTCAGTCATGGTTCAAACATAGGCATGAGACTAAAACTTCATTGGTCAAACTAGTGAATGATATGCAGTAGTGACTACAGTACAGTACTTCTGAGCAGCATTTGAGACACACATTCTTGGTATCTTCTGGATTGCTACCAAGATTTGGGAAGGATAGGACTGCATGCAAATATTGAGAGGGGATGAATCTACTCCTTTGTAAAAGGCAGTTCCAACCAATAATGCTGGAGATGGACAGGTGAAATTGGTGACATTTGGGGTTCTTTTTAACATCCATATAAAACTACTGGGAGAGGTCAATCCTTTGAGTCTAATTAAAGATATAGTTGAGGCCTCAATTCAACATCTGGAGGTTGTGAGTGACTGGATAGGAACAAAAAGGCTGAAGCTTAATTCCAGGAAGATGAAGATGCTGTTCATCCAAAAGCTTGGGTGATGCTCAGGTCTTCATGTGTAGAAGCTAAGTATCAATAATGAGACAGGGAAAGCATGGAAGTCCATAGGAGACATCACAACGTCCTCACACCAATGACTGAAAATCATTTAGTAAGGATTTCGATAGTTAACACTGTATTATCTCAATTTCTTATTTAGGTTATATCTTCAGTGTTGTGCTCCTAACCTTGCCTAGACAACACCTGGTTCAACTCTACCTATATTTTCTAACTGGACTGCTGCTGTATGCTGGGCATCAGATCTCCAGGTAAGAATAACATAATTGATTTCCTTACCTACCAGTGTAATTACCTTGACGTAGCCTTCTCATTCACTAACAAATTATAAGTGAAGGTGATCTTATTGTAAACTGATTTGTGCCAGTAATTGTTGATACGTATCAGTCAGCCATATGGGTGATTGTTTTAGAGACTTCAAAGTCTGCTGTTAAAAAAGTTTAGTATTATACAGTTGAGGCTAAAGAATCAAAGAAAATAACTGCTCTGGATCTCATACTCTGTAGCAACTGCACCTGCCTATTCATTCTGTGCAGCAGAGCCTGCCCACACTTCATAAAACAAGACATAGAACATCAAGAGAGTTTGAACTTACTGGATGGGCAGAAACCATCAGAAATAGGCATTCCTTTGTGAAACCTAAGCTGTATGCTAGGAAGGGCTTGTTAGGTAGTAACTAGCACCTTGAATTGCAACTAGAAAACCCAGTACAGCTAATATAGCAATACTGATGCATGGGCCTGCCAAGGCACTGCCTGCATGACTGCAGCTTCTGAGTAGTCATCAAGGACCCAGATTGTTGGGGGCAATAAGCTGACTTTGTAATAATGCCGCTTGGGGGGGGGGGGGGGGGAGCCCCCCCAAGCAGACACAAACAAAGAATGAAGGCTATTGCTAAGCACATTGATTTGTGCTTCTTAGATTGTAAGCCACCCTGAGTCTTCGGAGAAGGGCGGGATATAAATGGGATTTTTAAAAAAAAAGTGCAGCTCATGTACAGTGCATAGCAGTAGGTCAACGACAGGTTCTCAGAGGTTTTTTTTTTCCAGGTAAGGTTATAAGATGGTGATGGAATAGCATATCTTATTGTATAAATAAAATATCAAACATCAGTGTAGTGGTCAGTATCAATCCCCAAGGTTTAGTGGGACTCTTGTTATCTGTAGTGCTATTAGTTAAAGTAGTATTTGTTAAATTATTTTAACAAATTGTTAATTAACAATCTGAAACTTCAGGAAGGGATCAGTGAACTGAAGAGTTTGGGGATCCCTGGCCTAGCCACTGATAAAGTTGAGTTTTGGCTAACAGAACCTTTGATATGAAGCGATGCTCCTAGACTCCTGATTCTGGCATAAAGTAGTTCAGTTGAGTGCCATCATTCTCATACCCTCTGGGAAATGAATGGAGATGTGTAGCATTACACTCTCCTAGCTATGCATCCTTTATTTGATTGGAGTATCCTCAAATTGGTGTTGATTCTGAGCAACCACACAAGTAGATTCTCTCCAGAATGTGGTCTCAAGTGGTGAATCTCTCTTGGGATGACATCTTCCTTCTGCTTAGAAGATTATGCATCCTTAGATATAAACAAAAGGCATGACTATGTCTAATGAATTTGAAATTCATTTCTGGATGTGCTTATCTTTATCTAAATCACTTTGTTTTTGTTTACAAAATGGTACATTCCAATCTTGAGATTAGTAACATATTGGATACATAACTGGATTATGCTGATGAAATAGGTGCATATCTTTGTCCAAGTATTTCTTAACAAAAATCCATTTAGGTCTATTACTTGGCTAATTATTAATTATGTTTTAGCTTCTACTCTACTGAAAACTCATGCATATTACTGTTGAAATGGTTATTTGAAAATGAATTAAAAAAACATTCTGAGCATTCCACTTTGGAGCTATATATCCTTTTGACCACAATGAGTACAATGCATCTTTAACTTGCAAAGATTTTTCCTGCATTAGCAAAAAGATGCATAGTTGAAGTTTCTAAATGCTTCTAAAATTACTCTTTGTTTAGATATAGTTACTCATGTATGCACTCATTGCTTTGTTCTGAAAAAGAAATAATCCCAAGCATTATTAAATATCCAAATCATTCAGTTTTGTTACTCCCTGGTTGACTGTTACACCATAGCGAATAAAGCGTTGGTTAAAAGAAATAAAGTTCAGTATTATAAATGAGATAAAACACTAAGATTACATATTACATCAAAGCAGTGTAAAAATAAAATAAGTAAAATAAATAAAAGTGGAAATAAGACCAGTGAGCATTGTGTAAGAATCAACAAGAAGTTATTGATTTGTTGAATCTGTTGATGCTTTTCTTTCCCAGTCTCACTTCCTCATCTGGTTGTGGGCAGTGGGGGGCTGTAGTCCTCTATACATTGAAGATCAGCCACTGAAAGTTTGGAAAACGACAGAGGATGACCTCTTTGATGGGGTGGATTTAAGAGGGGTCTCTTCCTTAATTTAAGGAGGCAGAGGCATTCAGCTGCAGATGTGTAAAGATTACCTTGGTATCTGGGAGATAGTATTGAAGTTCCACATAACATGGCCTTTAAAAGTAAGCAATATCCATTTAAATTGTATTCAGAAGTGGATTAGAAGCTATCTGTATCAGAATAGGCATGGAAGGTTTCCATCGACTGATTGTGATTGGTAATTTAATGGCTATCTTCTAATTTTGACCAGCTAAGCAAAAGATTCGATTACAGAAGATTACAGAAGATTAGTATACATTAAGTTTAAGTAAAGTTTTCTTAAAGCAAAGGCAGTTCTAGGCAATGCCAGAATATCATCAGCTTGTCTTTTCATACTGTAGTTCTCTCTAGCCAAAGGAGGAAAATACTTCTTTTAAATGAAGGAAGTGGTAGAATAGCCCATTTTAAAGCAAATTGTAAGAACACCTATACATTTCTAGAACACAGATTTCTTCCTGGGAGGTGGAAGAAAAGAGTTCCATCAAACAAAGAATAGAATTGAAAAAAACCAAATGTGTATAAGAATTAAACTTCTAGATTAACTCAGGCATTTCAGCTTTAGATAGTAGCCCAGAGAAAGCTGCTACAGCATAACTTGCACATTTTTGTAACAGTGAAATATTTGTAATGAAGAACTGAGCTTGTGATTGGTATAAAGCTGGGGTCCCCAACCCTTGGTCTGCAGCCCAGTGCTGGACCATGGCTCATTAGAAATTGGGCCATGCAAGCAGCAGGCAAGTGCATGAGTGTGCAAATCTGCATTTGTGCAAGTTGCACACGGACACATGAAACCATCCCCTCTTCCCCACCCCTCCCACCACTCCTGCTACTGTCAGTCCGCAGAGCTGGAAAGATTGTGGACTGCTAGTATAAAGAATAGTTCTTTAAAATACTTTTTTTCTTGGAGAATGTTTCTTTTTGGAAAAAAATGACATGGAGAATAAATTGTATGTAAAGAGCAATTAGGAAAAATATTTTCTGGCACAATATTTGTATCTCCTCCCCCCTAATTTTTATTGGCCAGTCTCTTACTTCAGCTTTATGAATGACTGTTACCTCGCTTGTTTGCATTAGTAGTTACAGTCCTTCCGTGCCAGGATTATGATCTTCACTTTCTGTCACTAGGAAAGAGAACTGAATCACACTGTTCATTTTTTTCTTTATTTTTGCTCAAGGAAAAGGAGTTTGCAGAAAGTTGTAATAATAAACAGGATAGGGATTTACGGCGTAATAGGGGAAATGTTGGAATTAAAAGTTGGAATTAAGATTGCCAGCAGAAATATCAACAACCTAAGATATGCAGATGATACCACTTTAATGGCAGAAAGTGAAGAGGAACTAAAGAGCTTCTTGTTGCGGGTGAAGAAGGAGAGTGCAAAGTTGGGTTGAAACTAAATATTAAGAAAGCCAAGATCATGGCATCTGGCCCTCTCAATTCCTGGCAAATAGATGAGGAAGAAATGGAGGTAGTGACAGATTTTATTTTCCTGGGCTCCAAGATCACCGCAGATAGGGACTGCAGCCAAGAAATTAAAAGACGTTTGCTCCTGGGGAGGAAAGCCATGGCAAATCTAGACAGCACACTAAAAAGCAGAGACATCACCCTGCCAACAAAAGTGCGTATAGTCAAGGCTATGGTTTTCCCAGTTGAAATGTATGGCTGTGAAAGTTGGACCATAAGAAAGGCTGAGCGCTAAAGAATTGAGGCCTTTGAACTATTGGTGCTGGAGACGGCTCCTACAAGTCCCTTGGACTGCAAGGCGATCAAATCAGTCAATCCTAGAGGAGATCAACCCTGACTGCTCTTTAGAAGGCCAGATCCTGAAGCTGAAACTCAAATACTTTGGCCACCTAGTGAGAAGGAAGGACTCACTGGAGAAGAGCCTAATGCTGGGAAAGGTTGAGGGCAAGAAAAGAAGGGGATGACAGACTGAGATGGCTAGATGGAGTCACAGAAGGAGTAGGTGTGAGCTTAAAGGGACTCCAGAAGATGGTGGAGGACAGGAAGGCCTGGAGGAACGTTGTCCACAAGGGGAAATGTATACAGCGCTTTCCTTACCAGTCTAATGATACAACTTCCTGGAGCTGATAGAAGGAAAAAGATGGGGAAGTGGTATGGAAAAGGTTAAGCCGCTTCATCAACAAAAAGTCCCTTGAATTGTGTCTAACTGATTGGCAGGAGAGGGGAAGTTTTGAGAGTTATCCATTGTGCTAGCTGTGAGAACTGGAAGATAAATTTTCCCCTTTTTGTCTTAATTTCATTTTTATTTTCTGTTGCCAGCTAATTCGCAATGACAGTGTAGTAGAATCTGTTATACTTTAGGGTAAGATAAGATTCAATTATATTGTTACTTTTTTCTTCGAGTTATATCTGCTGCACCTTTCAATATATCTCGCTTCTAGAAACAACCATTTTGTTCTTCCACTTATACAAATGGATAAAGCACAACCATCAGTTTATATAGTAAAAAACAGCTCTGTTAAACATACTTATTAAGAAAAGAGTTTCACAACCCATAATTTGACAAATACTTTTATAGAATATTTTCTGGTTTCTGGAATTTATCTCTGGAAAAACCTATTTATTCTTGCAGTAGGTTTTTGAGAAGTGAAACTGAGCAGACAGATATTGGCAACTTTTGTAATAAAGGCAGCAAATCAGCTGGATTTTGCAAATACAAGTGTAAGTCCTCAACTTGCAACAATTCATTTAGTGACCATTCAAAATTACAACGGCACTGAAAAAAATGACTTATGACCAGTTTTTTCAGTCTTAACAACCATTGCAACATCTCCATGGTCATGTGTTCAAATGTTGGATGCTTGACAACTGGTATCTATGACATTAAGACAATTTATGACATTGTCCTGGAATCACGTGATTCCCTTTTGCCACCTGGGGAAGCCAGATTCAATTAGCAACTGGGTTACTAACTTAAACATCTGCAGTGGATCACTTAACAACTGCAGCAAGAAAGCTAGTAAAACGGGCCACAAATCACTTAAAAACTGTCTTGCTTAGCTGATATTTTGGTCTCAATTGTGAGCCCAAAGAGCTGTGGTGGCATAGTGGTTAGAATGCAGTATTGCAGGATAACTCTGCCCACTGCCAGGGGTTCAATCCTGACCGACTTAAGGTTGATTCAACCTTCCATCCTTGTGAGATCACTAAAATGAGGAGCCAGTTTGTTGGGGGCAATATGCTGACTATGTAAACTGGTTAGAGAGGGCTGTAAAGTCTAAGTGACTGTCCTGGATTAACAACAGTAATTGGACTAGAATATATGTTGCTAAGCAATGCAATTGCAAAGTGTGATGTCACATGACTGCATTGCTTAGTGATGGCAATCCTAGGAGTCCCTGTTGCCATTATTAAATGAAAATTGTGGATTGTTAAGCGAGGACCACACATGACTGCAACTTGCAAACTACTGCTGGCTTCCCACAAACAAAGTCAATAGGATAAGCTGGATGGAAGTTGCAAGGACAGCTTGCAACCAGGCTGGAAGGCAGAAGAATACTATAGAACAAGACAGAGGGTTGCTGCTATGCCACACAAGTGTGTGCCTGCTAGGGAGGGGATGGTGCAGGACATGTAGGCTATGGACTACAAGGTCTCTGCAATGTCGTACTCCATAGTGGGACATCTCTGGAGAAAAAGTAGTGGAAACAATTAGCAATGTTTCCTGCTGGCTTTGCCATTGGCCTGGCTTTTGAGAAGCCAGCAAGGAAGATTACAAATAGTGATCACATGACTGTGAGGTGCTGCAATTGTTGGCGGTGGTACGATGCCTGGAACTTCAAGGACCAATTATAAATACCACTTGTTCAGTACCCTTGCTATTTTGAGTGGTTGCTGAAGTGGTTATTAATTGAGGACTACCTGTACTGTATTATGTTTTATTGTTTTAGATTGAACGAATAGCTTTTATTTTTTAATGAACAGAACTGATTGTGTTTTTTTAAAAAAATAAGCACTGTTTATCAGCTGATAGTTTAAGAAAATACAGTTGTGCAAGTTAACATAATCAAGTTGAAGGAGTTAGGTGTACAACAGCTTAGGTTTTGTTGTATTTAGAGCTAGTCATCTTCTAGTAACTGCCTTGCTTAGCAACTGTTCAGTTTGGACAGTGATGAAAAAATAAATTTGTGAGCAATCCTTGCAGTTATGACCTTTGCTGGTCTGTGAAGCAAAGAAAAGGTGAAGTAAGATTGTAAGCAGAGTCATAGTTTCATTCAGTGACCACTTTGCTTAACAATTAAGTTGCCAGTTCCGACTGGTAAAGAAAAACTACCTGTATCTTTTTATGCCTTTAAGGTATTATAGGGAAATTGTGATTTAATAAGGGAAGGAGCAGAAAGAAAGATAGGTGCAAGCAAGGAAGAAATAAGTAACTACGTAATTTGGGATGGGCAGGAGGTCAGTTATGTGGCTAGTCTGTACAGCGTTTGTACAGCATTTGTCTGTATCTATCTAAATTGAGTGAATCAATATAGACATAGAAAGAAATTGCAATTGATGCAACTAGTTAAGAGATTATCTTTCAAAATCAAAACAGTATGGGCCTATTTCAGTGATAGAGCTACTATGAACCTTGACAACTGATGACTCTCAGATAAGCTGGAATGCTTATTTTTCTATACCTTTGGCAAAATATTGGTCCTTTTATCTCTCAGATACAGGCAAGGTCATCTATCTAGCAGAGATTTTGCAATATGCCCAGATTTTGGCCTTTGGTCAATTGCTTGCACACAAAGGAAGGTTTCACAAAGCAAATATGTTATTAGGGAGGTTTGGTAACTTCAGGAATGAAATTCAAATGAATTAAGGAATTGGAATAATTCAGTCATGTCTGTTTAATAATAAGGCTGAGCTACCAGGGAGGAGAAGATGAGATCATGATCTTTTTGGGAAGTATATATTAGTGGGGGAAGAGATTGATAGCTAAATTTGTCATAGACCTTTTTGTCACCTAATAAAAATCAATAAATTTACATCATCAAGATTTGTCACTAGTGAGAACCATATGGAATAGACATCTGTTTTTATTAAAAATGTTTAAACATTGATGGTGGTATATTGAATAAACCATGGTTAAACACCATGACTTTGCATCTTGCATTATTCTGGTCTTAAATTTCCCCATTTTGCAAATATCTCATGTTAAAAGTCCTTTAATACAGCTCTCTTTTTTTTTAAGGGATTATGTGAGAAGTGAGCTAGAATCCGGTTACGAAGGGCCAATGTACTTAGAGCCTCTTTCCATGAATCGTTTTGTGACAGCTTTAATCGGTGAGTACATCAAACAACATAACCTTCTATATATAGAATAGCAAGGTTTTGCTCAGCATTGCAATTAATAAAATAGATCTTATGCCACCAGTAACATCCTCTGAGTAATCCAGTAACATTTTATGTCATGTTGTTGCATGCCCTGTGCCTCCATGCAATCCTTTATAATAGTAGAAAACAATATTAATAGCAACAATTCCTATTCTCATATACCAGGCTGGAATAGGAAAATAGATTTCAATTAGCATTGTGTCACTTCAGCAACAATATACTTCTCTTTTTAATTCTTTGACTTAAACTGGAAAGGAGGGAGGAGATAAATGAGCCAGGTGCCATTATATTCTTAATCAGGAAATAAATAACTTCTGTTGTGAATTTTTTGTGTATATATCATTGTACAAGTAGCGCTCAATTTATGACCGCAATTGAGCCCAAAATTTATGTTGTTAAATGAGAAATTTATTAAGAGAATTTTGCTCCATTTTATGACTTTTCTCGCCACATTTGTTAAGTGAATCACTGCCGTTCTTAAATTAGTAACATGGTTGTTAAGTGAATCTGGCTTCCCCATTTACTTTGCTTGTCAGAAGGTCATAAAAGGGGATCACATGACTCAAGAGCATTGCAACCATCATAAATGTGAGTCAGTTGTCAAGCATCGGAATGTAAATCATGTAGCCATGAGGATGCTGCAATGGTCATAAGTGTGAAAAATGGTCTCATGTCACTATTTTCAGTGCCATTGTCACTTCAAACAGTCACTAAATGAACTGTTGTGTAATTCAGAATAGTGTTCTATTGTGATGGCACCAAGATCCAGTTAAGACATATTGAGAAACTATGATTTCCCATTGTGTAAAAAGTACCTGCACAAATTTGCACAAATAGGTTGTCGTATTTTTCGTCTTTCACGACCACACATAAGAATTCTGTTAAATAGATAGTTCAGTAAATAAGTTCAACTCATGCTTTGATTTGCTGTTCTTTGTAAAGAAACCACAGTTCCTTCTGTTCAAATTCAACCTCATGGAGCTATAGCTTCTTTAAACCTAAACCTAATATACGTGAAAAGACATCAGGAAGCGTATGAGCTGAATCTAGTTTACCTTGCATCAAATGGTGTTTAACCTATTTGATCTAGAGCTTCATAATTGTAGTGCAAGCTGTCATGTGGGATTCTTTCACAGAGCTCTCAGATTACTTCTTTCTGGGATACCAGATGTCCAGACTGTGGAATCCCAACATCTAAACAACTGTTCTCTCACAACAGCTATCCAATCCTCTTTGATCAACACACAGGATGGAAGCAGAGCTTCCCAACTATCAACAAAGGAAATGAGTCAACCAATTTATTGAATTGAACTTGATACTGTATTCAGGCTTGAAGATGGGTGGGCTTTTGGTTTTCATGATGACTTTGTGATTTTGGCTGGGTTTTTTTTTTTTTTTAGATTTACAGTAAAAGATTGGTACATTCTTTCAAAGTGAAAAACATTCCAGCTTTGTAGCTCAAAAGATTTATCATCCATGGAAAGATTACAGCTGGTCTGACAGGAAATCAGTTTGCCATTTTAATAATAAAATCTAAACAGCTTACTTATGGAAACTGTGATGTGTGACCTGGTCTTGGTTTTTCATTCATTTTGTGTTGAGGGATGGATAACGGTTTTGGAAAAAGTTTGCTCTATGGACAACTTTTCTATCTTCCCTTTGGGGCTAATTTTCTGCCATTCATTTATAAGCATGATTATTTGTTCAAAGAGAAGAAGTTGTTTATTGCAACTTTAAAATATTGTGGTCTCTTCTGTCTTTCATATACCCTGCCAGTTCATATTTTACAGTTGTTAATTCTTTTGAGAGTATTCCCATATTTAATTTTGATGAAAACATTTACATGTGGGTGTTGTTTTCTTTTAAAAAAAATCTGATTATTCTTTTAGTCCCTTTGCTAACTAAACTAATTCCCAGGGTTTATTATGTAGATAACTGAGATAAGAGTCTCTCTGATTGGAAGAAACACTAGAAAAAGAACCAGATGGAGAAGGCACAGGAAAAGTAGGAATGAGATCACAGCATAATGGTATTGTGCAACTTCCCCTCCCAATTTAAGATCAGTAGGAACTGTAGCTGTGTGGATATGAGGGAAGATTCATCCTAATCTTACTACAGAAGTTCATTTAGGGGATACAACTTGTTACATTTATTGTAAAACATCAATAATACTCAGAAGGTAAAATCTATAGTGTTTTGTTACATTTTTTTGGTTCCCAAGTAATACATTTTGAAAAGGAAGTAGGAGAAATCCCATCAGGCTTCTAACAGGAGACCAAAATGGAAGATGTTACAACACAAAAGTAGATGCTTAACATCTGGGCACAATCACACTGTTCATTCTTAACATCTGGGCACAATCACACTGTTCATTCCCATCCTGATTTGTTAAGCTATATTCTTTCTTTAAGGTCTATTGATTTTTAACCTTTTTAGCCTTATGAGCCTCAGCACACCTCATGATTGTTAAATTAATCATCACTTGTACAAATAATATGGGAGAAAAGCAGAGAATTTAAAAGTGCATTTTAATCATTACGTATCTCACAGCAAAATGGGGGTTGGATACTTGGAAGTTATCCAAAATCCAGAGAGATTAATAAACTAACTGGGAGACTTGTCAGGATGGAGGCAGCCAGCAGAGAAGCTGACTTCTAACTCAGCAACTGATATAACATTTTAATAAGATGATATATTTATGAGTAAGCCAGTGTTGCAATCATTCCAATCCATGCAACTACTTTTAATGATCTTTTAATTTCCAACTGTTTTGAATATATAATGGGATTGTGCATGGTTCAAAAATGTTTTGAAATAAGTACTTTGGACCTATGCATGAGCACAATATTCTCTGTTTTTTTACTAAAGCAGCCCTCTTTTTCAGACTTTGATACAGTTGCTTTAAGCACAGTTGGCTTCAACAATTCAATGCCTCAAAGGAACTGTAGCTTTGTTCATGCTTAATAGAAAGGTACTGTGCTCATATTAGAGCTAAAACATTTATTTAGATCATTTCCAAAGCAATTGCAGCAATAGAATGGAATAGAATGGAATAGAACGGAACAGAACAGAGCAGAGCTGGAAGGGACCTTGGAGGTCCTAGTCCTGCCCCCTGCTTGAGTAGGAGAACCTATACCATTTCAGACAAGTGGCTTTCTAGTCTCTTCTTAAAAACCTCCAGTGATGGAGCGCCCACAATTTCTGAAGGCAAGCTGTTCCATTGGTTAATTGTCCTCACTGTCAGGAAGTTTCTCCTTAATTCCAGGTTGCTTCTCTCTTTAAAGGGACGCGGTGGCTCAGTGGGTTAAGACGCTGAGCTTGTCGATCAGAAGGTCGGCAGTTTGGCGGGTCGAATCCCGAGTGCCGCGTAGCAGAGTGAGCGCCTGTTACTTGTCCCAGCTTCTGCCCACCTAGCAGTTCGAAAGCACGTAAAAATGCAAGTAGAAAAATAGGGACCACTACGGTGGGAAGGTAACAGCGTTCCGTGTGCCTTTGGCGTCTAGTCATGCCGGCCACATGACCACGGAGTCGTCCTCGGACAAGCGCTGGCTCTTCGGCTTTGAAACGGAGATGAGCACTGGCCCCTAGAGTCGAAAACGACTAGCACGCATGTGCGGGGGAACCTTTACCTTTACCTCTCTCTTTGGTCAGTTTCCAACCATTGATTCTTCTCTTGCCCTCTGGTGCTTTGGAGAATAGTTTGATGCCCTCTTCTTTGTGGACTGCTATCATGTCGCCCCCTATTTCTTCTTTTCATTAGACTAGCCCAGTGGTAGGTAACCTCGGCTCTTTTATGACTCATGGACTTCAACTCCCAGAATAGCTGACTCGGGAATTCTGGGAGTTGAAGTCCATGAGTCATAAAAGAGCCGAAGTTGCCTACCCCTGGACTAGCCAAACCCAAGTCCTGCAGCCATTCTTCATATGTTTTAGTTTCCAGTCTTTTGATCATTTTAATTGCTCTTCTCTGAACTTTGTCCAAGGTCTCAACATCTTTTTTGTAGTAGGGTGACCAAAATTGGTTGCAGTATTCCAGGTGTGGTCTTACTAGGGTTTTATAAAGCAATACTAATAGTTCATGTGATCTTGATTCTATGCCTCTGTTTATACAACCCAGAACTGTATTACCTTTTTTGGCTGCTGCTGCACACTGCTGGTTCATAGTCAAGTGATTGTCCACTAGGACTCCACGTTCCCTCTCACAGTTACTGTTTTTAAGCCAGGTCTTGCCCAATCTGTACTTGTACCTTTGATTTTTTTTCCCCCTGCTGTTTACAGTTAGGCAGAAATTCATTGGGTTGGATAGGGCCCATTGTTCAAGTTCGTCAAGATCTTTTTGAATCCTGAGTTTGTCTTCTGGATGGTTGGCTATTCCTGCCAGTTTAGTGTCATCTGCAAATTCGATGAGTTCCCCTTCTATTCCCTCATCTAAGTCATTAATGAAGATATTGAAGAGCACTGGGCCTAAGACGGAACCTTGTGGTACCCCACTGCTTATTTCTCTCCATGTGGATGTAGTGCCATTGTTTTAGATTCAAAACCAAATACATTTTCTCTTTCAGGCATTTGTATAATTGATTTGAATTTGGGCTTTCCCAGATCTAATTTTATCTAGGACTAGCTGTAACCTGCATACAGTTTGTCAGCCAGCTACAGATCCATCTGATGGTGTTGTGGTCTACTAAATGCCTTACTTAAATCTAAGTATACTATGTTCACAGCATTTCGCTGGTCTACTGATTTAGTCACTTTATCAAAGAATGAAATAAGATTGGTTTGGCATGATCTGTTTTTGACAAACCCCTGCTGGCTACTGGTTATAACTTTGTTTGCTTCTAGTTGTTCGCAGATCTGGTTTTTTTTATTATCTTTTCCAGCATCTTCCCAGGTATTAATGTTAGACTGATTGTCTGTATTGTACCAGTTTATAACACATAGCAAAGTGCTACATGTTCTCCATTTATAAAAACAAACATTTTGTAGAAAAGATACACAAATTCTACATTTACATATAGTTATACATAGTTTTTTCTCAGAATACTTAAAGCTTGAGCAAAGATTGAACAAGAGAGTCACTGTGGTATAGTGGTCAAGGTTACAGCTAGTCCTAGATAAGATTAGATCTGGGAAAGCCCAAATTCAAATCAATTATACATATGCCTGAAAGAGAAAATGTGTTTTGTTTTGAATCTAAAACAAACAAGTTGTTAAATTTGTTTAAACTACAAAGGTTTTGCCAATCTGTTCTGAGTGATTTTATGGGGCAAGGCTTCAGTGTCTTAACCTCTCACTTCTACTTAGCCCATCGTGTCATGAAATCTCTAGTGAGCCACTCACCCACTTGATCTTCCCAGATCTTCCCCCAACTGCTTCCAATCTCAGTAATCTTCCTGGTCTCCTCCTCCTCTGCACTTCTCTTTGGTAACAACCTCATTTTAATCTGTGTCCAGAACAAAGCAGTCTCGTTTCATTCCATACTCAGACCTTCATTCAGTTCAGGCACGAACCATTTAAAATCAGCTGTTCTGTATATGAACCAGTTTGTACATCCCTTAAATTTAGTCTCAGGCCTGGAAACACACCCACCCACTCACTAAAAGTGACTTTTAGTGCACACACACTTTGTCCAAGTTACCCGAAAGGAAAGTTGCTGGGATACATTGGTGGTGAATTCACTGAATACATTGCCTTGAGCTCCTGGAAAGAAAGCAGAATGTAGATTTAACAGTGATATAAAAGAATGGTATAAATAAGATAATTTACCAAATACAGTGTAAGATAAAAACTGCAGTAATGGAGGTGATAACATCATCATCATAAGACTTGTTTGTTGATGAAAATATCAAATAAAGGCTTGGTTCTGATGTTTGGCTTTTGTATTACTGTATCTACAGAATTTCAACTCTTTATCTACAGCCTGATCTTGTCTGTTTGTTTATATCCCACCTTTCTTTTTATAAACAATTCAAAGCAGCGAGCATATCTAACAGTACTTCCTCCTATTCTCATTACAACAACTTTGTGATGTGGGTTGAGGTGAGAGAGAACGACCGGTCCAAAGTCATCCAAATGGCTTTTATGACTAAGGTGGGACTTGAATTCAGAGTTTCCCAGTTTCTAGCCTCGTGCCTGAACCACTTTACAAGGTCAATTCTTGCATTCGATATCAGGAGCATGAAATACACATTTGCTTACTCATTAGGAAAGTCTATTGATCAATATTCAAAATTGATTTTGTTTAAATTTAAGATTGTACATGAAAATTACAGTTGCAAGTAACCTGATTTTTGCACTGGTGAAGGCAGAATTGTCTTTGTTTTAATGAAACAGCGTTTACTGAGTCAATAGGATTAAGTTTGAACCTGTCTTAGGAAGGGTGTGTTTCTGTTAATTATCCTCACTGCATTTTTTGCAAACATGTCATTGCTTTTCTAAACACTGGAAAGATGAAGTCAGGCGGAATCAATTAAATAGTTTCTTTGATGGTCAAAACTTGGTGAAGAGTGACTTGTAAGGAAATATAAACATTTTAAAAGGGGGAAAAAAACAATGGTTGTTTTATACTGTATTAGGCAATTTGGATCTCAAGTGTGCTTTTATTACTCCTAAGTATCACATCTTAGAGCAAGAGTTACTAGTGCAGTTTAAGGGTGCTCAGCATTTATGGATTGTAGTAAGAAATTTATCAAGAATGCAGTGTACTTGCGACCTCATCATGCACTTTTCAAGATAATGTTCATACACTCTTCTGTGGTATACCCATGATCTTGGAAGTTATTGAAGATGTTATTTGAAGTACTCTATATTCATAGATGTATGAGTAATAAATACATTGTTCCCGTCTGGTTTTTTTATAACACTGTTGCAATATTCATGATTATAAGTTGATTTTGTTTATATAAAATTACCCTTCAAGGAAATTTTTCCACAAGTTGTTTAAAAATGATGCTCTAAGCCAAGTGTATGCGGAACTAATTGTTTTCAAATTTTGGGACCGCTTTAATTCAGAAAGAATGGAGCTTAAATATTAATATTTTTTTTAAAAAAGAGGCACATATAGGATTATGTTTCATTGCCAAGAGTTAACATTCAGTTGTTTTTTATATTTATATGCATATTTTCGAAGTGACTATTGTTCATAAATGCACAGTTTCTGCAGATTTCTGAGAATGGGCTACTGGAATTGGGCAGTGAAGATCCAACTAACAGCTGCATGCTTTCCCATGATTATTTTACAAAATAAAAACTCATGCGATTTTTAAAAATCCGTATGAGACCTTTATTTCAGTGGCATAGAAAGTAGTCTCCTTTGAGTCAAACTTGACTTCTGGTGATTTCACAAAAGGGTTATGTGATTTTCACAGCAAGAGTAAGGAGGTAGTTTGCCATTGCCTTCTTCAAGGATATATAAATGATATTCCTCTTTTAAAAAAATAAATGGCCAAACTCATAAATACTCATATAAGTTACGGGTCATTGTTAAATGAGAGGGACAATCAAAGATGTGATACTATTGGTTGGATTTTAAGGGATAGAGAGGAAAAGGAGTTATAATGACAAACCTTTTTTTGGTAAAGTGATAGGATTTAACTGTTTGGTGTTCTTAATCCTTGGCAGGTCAGCTGGTGGTCTGCACCCTTTGTTCTTGTGTCATGAAAACCAAGCAGATCTGGCTCTTCTCTGCTCACATGCTCCCTCTGCTGGCCCGGCTTTGCTTAGTTCCTCTGGAAACTATTGTCATCATCAACAAATTTGCAATGGTGTTCACTGGCTTGGAAGTCCTCTATTTCCTGGCGTCGAACCTTTTGGTGCCAATTAATTTAGCAAAGTCTGCCTATAGAGAACTTGTCCAGGTAAGAGCTATTTTGTAAACGGTACTGATGGTAAATATTTTTTTAAAAAACCAAAAACTGGCCACTGCAAATTATTCTGTTTTTTTCCTGTGGGTACAAGATAAATATAGGTAGTCCTCGAATTAGGAGCACAGTTGGGATCAGAATTTTCATTGCTAAGCAAGCCGCAGAAAGTCAACACACATGAAAGGCTGCAGGTCCTGATAATACTCCTGGACGAGTACTTAAGGAGTGTCCGTAAGGATGTCTTACAGACATCTTCAATCTTTCGTTGCATCAGGCTGTGTGTTCCATAGTGTTTTAAGACTGCAATCATTGTACCAGTGCCCCCCCAAAAATCTATAATTACATGCCTTAATGATTACCATCTAGTTGCACTCACTTCCATTATGATTATGCATTTTGAGAGATAACAACAATAATAATAAAAGTTAGAAGGAACTTTGGAGGTCATCTAGTTCAATCTCCTGCTCAGGCAGGAAACCCTATCCTATACCATTTCAGAGAAATGGCTGTCCAGTCTCTTGGTAAAGGACTGTATTGTTTCATGCTTTCCATCTACATTTGACTCATTACAGTTTGCCTATCGGAAGAACCGCTCTATGATGCACTTTCCTGTGTGCTTCATCTTAGCTTGGTGCACCTAGAGGAGAAGAATACTCATGTGCAAATGCTCTGTTGATTTTAGTTCAGTGTTCAACACAATCATCCCTCAGCATCTGGTGAACAAACTGGGCCTATTAGATTTTAATACTCCTTTATGCAACTGGATACTTGATTTTCTTATTGATAGGCCCCAGTTTGTGCGAGTTGAGAGAAAAACTTCCAGTTCCATCTCCTTGAGGATGGGTTCCCCATACTATCTTGAGACCGTAACTGTTCACCTTGCTGACCCATGACTGCTGTGCCAGGTCTGCTACAAATCATATTGTGAAGTATGCAGGTCACACGGCAGTGGTGCAGTAAAAATAACCTGGTTCTGAATGTTAATAAAACAAAGAAGATCATTGTTGATTTTAGAAAGAGCTCGCATAGTCATGTTCCACTTTGTATCAAGGCTGCAGCTGTGGAAGTGGTCAACATTATTAAGTGTCTGAGGGTGCAGATAACTAACAATCTGCCTTGGTTTCTTCATACATCATCTTTAGTGAAGCTTGCAAACCAGCATCTGCATTTCCTGCAGGTGAGGAGAGCACCTCTTTATCCTTCTGTCCTGGCCACTTTTTTAAAAAAATATATTTTATTACTTTTTTACAATAATAATATTTAGTGCTTAGTAAACAATGTGTTGTCTGGGCTCATATATTTAACAACAATCAATAATAGTTAATTTCTATGATTCTATAATCAACATATTAGCCAATGATACATTTCCTTGATCTTCTCCTCTTTTGCTAACATTCAGTGAATACAATTCTTAGTAATTTCAATACATACAAAGTTGAATGCAAACATTTTTCTAGTGTTTATACAAATAACAACATTAGTGTATAACATCTTTTCTGATCAGTTTATGTTTTGGTTGTATTTACTAAAAATAATTTTATTAAATCACTATAGGTCCTGTTTTTGAAGTTCTTATTTAAGCTTAATTTCCCCTCAATATTGAAAACATTCTTGTCAATTATGTTTTTTCACAATTAATTACATTTAAATGTCTAGATGTTTTGCTTACATAAGCCATCCCAGTATTTTTACATTTCTCATATCATAAAAAGTACTATACTATTTATAGATCATATCCCTCTTATTATAGAACCCATTTATATTCAGAATTTATCTGTTTTTTTAGCCATATTCAAACAAGTGTTTAGTGAAATAGTACTCCATCTCATAAGTCAAGTCATCTGATCTCTTAAATCTAACCCTAGCCTTCTTCTTTTGCCAGATAATTTTCTGAGTCAGTATGTTCATCTTGCTAGGGAATTCTTCCAGTATTTTTATGAATGTTATGGGGAAGACAGATTAGGCGGGGTACTTTTGAGGGTGAGTTTTGTCCATTTATATTTGTTAAAGAGCTTCCACTTTCCTTTCCCCTCAATTTCTCTTTTCATTTATTGTCTTCCAAACTCTATAATCCATTTTATCAGTTTTTCTTTCTTATCCACTAGTTTATTTTTAAGTCCTGAAAGATAAAATGCCTTTTCCATTTCCAATATTATAACAGAATCTTGCAGATTTTTCTTTGCCTGTGCTGAGCTGTAATTCCCTTCATTTGTAGCCTCCATCTTTGGGTCACTTTCCTCTAATTTGTGTTCTATTGTCTTGATTTATTTGTTCATTCTTGGTCGTCATTTTCGGAGAGTTTTTCTAGTTGTGAGTTTAGGTTAAAGATGTGCTCATTTATGTCATCTAAATTATTTTTATTCTCCAGCATGATAGATGGAGAATCCACGAATGGGTTAACTCTGTCTTCCTGCCCAATTAGACTAAGTGTGTCAAATTTGCTACGCCTCTCCTGGGCCAGGATATCTCCCAGTCACGACTTAGTCTGTGCCTAGAATAGACGTCATAATTTTGGCTCCCAGTTTGCAGACTGAATTCATTGAGCAGGTTGTATGGTTCTTTACTTTCCATTCGTGAATTCTCCATTTCCCTCTCTGCGCTGGGATCAGCGCAGCTCCTAACTGCTCAGCAGATTTTCCTCTCCCTTTGTAGCTTCAAACTCCAGGAAGCATTTGGCT